>JAEANM010006446.1:0-18588 GCA_017656035.1 Myanophis thanlyinensis | reverse complement strand
CCAGCAGCTCAAGTTTCAACTGAGACCTCAGAGCAACCGGATCTCATGTTGTCTCACCAAGACAGCTCCGCCCATCTCCCCTCATTCCCTTGAATTTTGAGAAAACGTCAAGTGTTTGAGATTTGAATGCTTAGAATGTTGAATTCTTAGAACTCTGTAGGAAATTCCATTAGGATGATCTGCAGAATTCTGATTCTCAAAGACTCCGCATGACACATCTTAACTTTGTGCTGCTGATCTATACTTTCATTCACCAGGAGTATTTACCTTAGCTAAGATTGAAATCCTATAAACACTTACCTAGAAATAGGTTTCCAAGACCTCAGTGGGACTTATTTCTGAGAAAATACCTAGGATCACACTGAATCTGTTTTCCACTTAACTATCGATACCTTTGCTTTATACGTGTATTATATTTCTTTAAAATGATCGCTAATAGGAATGCTTTTGCTATAATGGATGATGGAGGAGGAGGAGGAGGTGAAGGAAGAAAAGGAAGAGGGGGAAGAGGGTAAATCCATGAAAAATCTAACAGCTTGCGACATTGTGAGCAAGTACGCTGACCAATGTGACCCAGGCACAAAAATAAATGATGATTCGAGGAAAGAACAATGAACAACAACCCAATTATATTCCTGAATGCATGATGGTAACATGCAAGAATGTTCAAGAGATGGAAGATAAAGGTGCTATTCTAGGTAATTTCCAGTGTAACAATAGCATATTTGCCTGGATTTTTTTTTTCTTTTGTTGTGGAGAGTCACTTTTCCCCCAAGCAGAAAGGGAGAATGGTGGAGTTTGCTTCTATCAAAAAAATGTTTCTTTTCTTGATCATAAGCTGAAATACTACATTCCTAAAATAAATTATTGCAGGTCACTCCCCCCCCCCCCCCCAGCACTTAGCCTCTTCTGGAAGAAGACAAAGGCGACAGTTCCTGTTTCCACCTGAAACATTTCAGGTAGTCCTCGGCTTACGATCATAATCGAGCCCATTTTTTTTGTTGCTAAGTGAAACATTTGTTAAGTGAGTTTGCCCATTTTATGACATTTCATGCAATATTTGTTAAGGAATCACTGTAGTTGTTAAGTTAATAACATGATTGTTAAGTGAATTGGCTTCCCCATTGAATTTGCTTGTCAGAAAGTTGCAAAAGGGGATCACATGACCCCTGGACACTTCAACTGTCATAAATCTGAGTCGAATTTTGATCACATGGTCATGCAATGGTCATAAGTGTGAAAAATGGTCATGAGTCACTTTTTTTCAGTGCCGTTGTAACTTTGAAGGTCACTAAATGAACTGTTGTAAGTCAAGTCATACCTGTAATAGTATGATTCCAAATGTTACCTTTCAATTTTCACGAAGGTTTTCTTCATGACACCCCCCCCCACAACAAATTTCCGATTTTCTGCCTCATTTTTAGGGTTCTCTTGATTATATTGCTTTTGTGTTCTGTCATACATCTCTCTATTACTCTCCAACTTCCTAAGCAGCTTGCTCTTCCAAAAATGGGGTTCAAGAGATGAGTTACTTCCTTTCAGTTTTAATTGAAATCCAGGGTACCGGAGAAACTGAAAGCTGCCATTACACCAGAGATCCCCAAATTCATGGATCCTTTCATGAATTTTCAGATTGTTCATTGACACCCCCCCAAATATATTTATTGGATGAAAACAATTTGATAAATATAATTAAACCAAAATTACTATGAATAATAACAATTGAGGGTCTACTAGAAGAATTTAGCCATAGCAATTATCCCAACAAGAACAGGATATCTGAAAAGAATGTACCGGCTCTGGACAGAATAATTTCCAGAATCTGAAATAACAGAACAGAGGCAATGGCAATTTATAATATGAAATAAAGTATTCTCAGAAGCAAAACTGGAAGAACTGCCAAGCTCTTCCCAGGGCAAAAAAAAATGAAGACTTGCAAGAAGTAGCTCACACTGTAAACCAGAGGGATTTGGTAAAGTCAGCATCACTATTGAAGAGTTCTCATTCCCTCACCAGGCACCCTTTCTTCAAGCCATATCTTTAGAAGGAATGACATCCTTTAATTAAAAATACTACCTTAGCACCAGAAAAATGGAAGAAGCTTTGGAAATCATAAAGCAATAGCATCATTAACTTGGAAAACTGAAGCAATCGTGAATGAATCACCCAATTTAAGGGAAATCAGTTATTTCAACTAGACCAGAGGTGATTCTACCAAAGTATAAATGGCAATGGAAATTATGAAAATTGAAAACAAAAGGAAACAATCCAGTTTTGGAGAGATCTATAGGATACACAAAAAGGCTATAATAAAACTACTGAACCTGTAACAGTAGTTGACAATGAATTTAATAAAAATAAAATGGAAGAATGCATCATTACAGCAGAAATGGCTAAAAATCAATTGTAAAGGATTAAAAACTAAGCATCTCCTGGAAATGATCAATTGCATGGCTTTTCACTCAAATAATTTGATTAGCTTGCATCCAATGATAGCTAATCAGCTTTATGAAATATTACATAAAGGAGACATCAGAGACTAGTTAATAACTGGCAAAACTTATCTAATTCCAAAAGACACAGTGGAAAGGACACTAGGAAACTATAAGTCAATAAAATGCTTGTCTACAATGTTTCAATAACTCACCAGCATAACAGTGTATAATATACATGTTTATTTAGAAGTAAATAATATTATCTCAGTAGAACAGAAAGGAAATAAAAGGAAAAGTGCAGGAATCTAAAGGGAACAAAATGTGAATATTGAAATAATGTAATAAAAACACAAATAGAAGGCTAGCAAGGATTTTTTTTTTTTTTGCAAAAGATTAAAAGGGAAAGTGGATAAAAATAAAAATTAGCCATGGATTACAATTCAAAGATTTAAAAAAGAAATGCAGGGCTTGATTTTGGCTGCTCAAGACCAAGCTGTTTAAATTAATGTAATCAAGTCCAGAATTGAAAAAAAATCATCAAATAATTCAAAGTGCAAATTGTACAAAGAGGAAAAGAAAATATACTCATCTCCCACAATAAGACTGCATAAACTGATTATAAAAAAGCAACCATAACACAGTTGCGAAAATTATTCACTGGAACATCTCTAAACTTTATTGTGTGCCAGTAATGAAAGAGTTGAAAAAACTAATAGAAAATGAGCAAGTTAAAATATTGTGGAATTATGAATGCAAACTCATAAACTCTTGGCTCATAACACACGAGATTCAACTGTGGTTGAAAAGAAGAAACCATGGATAACAGATACGGTAATACCAGGAGATAATAGAAAATAGATAATAGAAAAAAAAAAAAAGAATTGGAGAAGATTACAAAGTATTAAGATTTAAAAATCAAAATCGAAAAAGTATAGCACAAACCATAATAGTGATGGTCCCAGTGATTATAATTACACTAAGTGCCATACAAATTTTTTTTGTATGGCATTAAGAAAATATACTGTGTACGCTGACAAAACATTAATTTATCAATTACACTACTTGGATCTGCTTATATACACTACACTGATACATTATAACATTCTAGATTCTTGGGAAGAACTCAGTGTGTACAAATGGCTAAAAATCTGGTAACTGATTTTACATTTTTGTGTATATAATAGTACTGACAAAATCAACACAATACATTGCAAAATGCAGCTTTACTTGGAACATCACATATACTGTGGTGATACCTTTAATACCATCAAACAACATCTGCCTGTCCCAAGTCCTTGGGAAAATTTGCTAGGTGAATAAAAATGTCAAATACAGTCTAAACATCTGGATGAATGTGCCACTAGCCATAATAATGACAACTCAAAGCCACTCTCACTGTTGGCTGATCCCAACCCTGGGTAACATTATCTTTTCACTAGCCAACTCATCTTGAGGACTAAGGATTAGCATGGAGCTCTACAGAATCCCAAAAGATTATTTAACCCCAATCATTTATCAAAACCTATTGACAGCCAGACATTTAGTGAGCCCATTTTGACCCTCAGCCATTTATTGATTTCTTTGATATGACTCTTGGGTGTCAATATTGACCACTTTTAAGAAGCCTGCATTACACTATAATACCACCAGTGCCCTCCTGGTTGTTGTCCAATATATACTGCACTTTGTGTTGTTATGCATTTACAGTCAGACTTAGGACATACTGATATCATGTGCACCTTTAAATAGATTTGCTGGATTTGGCCTGCAAACATCCAGATGTCGCCCAGAGGTGAACAAATAAATGTAGCTTTAAATCTTTGCTATGTTCTAGTGGCCATCTGGATTTTCTCAACATAAATATTGTACATCTTTCCTTCAAATAGCCTTTGTCTTCTAGGGATTTTGATTGGTGGGAACTATAAGATGGCTTTCTTTCTGCTGTATGGTCCTTGCTTTATGGAATATTCTTCCCATGGAAATTAGACTGTCCCCACCCTGTAGACTTTTTGTAAAGCTTTAAAAGCTTGGCTGTGTATTCCAGGTCTGGGGCTCAGAATGTGTTAAGTGCCTTGTTACTTGGCTTTACTGTTAGCTGATTAACCATCCCAGCTGTTGTTTATACTTATTTATTTTGTGGGTGTTTTTATTCTTTTAATGATTTTTTTAAAATTATTTTAATTGTTTTATAAGAATTGTAAGTTGCCCAGACTCACTTGGTTGAGTTAGACAGATTTAGAAATAAATCTTAAAATAATAATAAAAAAAAAATTAATTTTAAAAATTCCTAATATTGACATAGTAAATAATATCTATACTAGCAGATAGGATTTACTTTAGTATTCAGTTTCAGTTCTTTTACTGTGTGTCAGTGTATGTGCACATGCATGTTTGAGGTAAAATACTAACATATTGTGGTTTTTGAAAAAAAAAAACAAGAAGAGGAAATAGAATAATAAAATGAAGTGGTTGCTAAGCAACATCACCTCTAACCAATTAAGCACTTGTAGCCATTATGGGGAAAGGTACTTGTTGTTTTAAGCAGACAAATTGAAAAGACTCAAGTGAAATTGCAGTCCAGTTCAATATTTTTGAAATAGATTCTTTTATAACCTTAGATGGAAATGTGAGCTCTCGAAGGAACCTTAGTGTGAAAGAAAAGCATAGCAAATTGGACTAGGAATTCACTTTGGCATTTAAAATGGTTTCTGGGTTACTATGAATGCATTGTGAATTTGCACTGCATCTTCTATCTACCCTAGAGTAGGTTGCAGCAAGCTTGACAGAGACTCCACAATGATTTCCAATATTTTTGTGTTTTCTCACTGGAATTATCCCATGAGGCCAGTAAACTTTTGAACTGGGATGTACCCTTTTTCATGTGTAAGAAGATTATCAATATGGAGGCCAGGAAACATAATTAGTTTTATTATTTTATTTTTTAGCAAGACAAAATTATTTCCATAATGGAGTTTGGGTATTTTCTGGCTTTGCTGGTCAATATAATATAATTGGCTGCAATAGTTTTAATTATTAATAATTATTCCTCTATTCATTTCATAAGTGCAACCTCAAGCCATATAACCTCAAGGATTTGGAATGAACGGCCTTTGATTCCCAAATTACCATATTTTTTAGCATATGCATTCCCCCCCCCCCAAAAAAAAGTGGGTGAAAATGTCTGTGCATATTATACAGCAAATGTTGCTGAATTCCCGCCCACTCGGCAGCTGTTTTTTTGCATCTGCATGCCCCATTTTGGGGACTTTGGGGGGCCTTTTTCAGACCTTTTTCCGGGCTTTTTTTGGCTTGTTTTTGAGGGGTTTTGGGCCATTTTGGGGGGCTTTTATCAGCCCATTTTTTGGGCCTGTTTTTTTTCTGAAATAGGCCAAAAAAGCCTCAAAAACAGACAACCCCCCCTGAAAACAGGCCAAAAACCCTTGAAAATGGGGCAAAAAAGGCCAGAAAAAAGGTCTGAAAAAGGCCCCCAAAAGGCCCAAAAATGGGGCATGTGGAGGCCAAAAACTTTTTTTTTTTTTTGCTTTCCTCTTCTAAATCTAGGTGCATCTTATACTTGGGTGCATCTTATATGCCCAAAAATATGGTATATCAGTAAATGGACTTTCATTCACAGATAATATGTGGATCTTTGAATCAGGCCAGAATATAGTACATTTGACCTTTCTTTTGGTTTTATTATTAGAATAATGAAATATAAAGAAAAGAGTGGTATATATTGGATAACAATAGATGAATAATACAGAGAAAAAAGCAACTGCTATCAATAAAGAAAATCTAAAGAAAAACATTACAGGAAAAAAATTTAGTGACACTTTCTCCCATTCTCTTCCATTTACTTTCATATATTAAAAGACTTTTGAGGGAAGATTTCCTCCTTAATTTCCTTGAAATAATTCATCCAAATTCAGGTCTAGCACTCCAAGAACAAGTATTTCACCATTTATAATTTTTGTAAGAATTTGCAATTTTTTTCTTAATTTTGTTCATTAGCCTCATATGGATGATAAATGGATGCCAATATTTTTTTTTTAAAAAATGCCCTCTAATTCTTAATTTTGAAATTAAACTATTCCTGCTTTATCTTTTGATTGCCAGTATCTCCCTAGAAAATGATCTATGATAGTCTGCTGTTCTATTTTTCTTTGTCTTTCCTGCTGTTAAATATTCCTGTCCTTAAAAAAAAAACACCATTAACATGGGCTGTTTTTATATGCATTTCTTGTAAGCAAAAAAATATCAGCATTGTTTTTGAGTTTATTAAAAATTGTCTTCCTTTTATTAGATTAATTAAACCATTTTACATCCAGTGAGATAAATGCCTTCCTTTCTGTTTTGAATGCTAATTTAATGCTGCTACTTTTCCTAATTTTCTTTTTTCCTTCATCTCCAATATCCTTTCTAATGCTGAGAAGTTCTTAGCTGAAAAGTTTTAAACAATTAATTTTTCATGTAGAGAAGAAGTCATTGTCATAATTATGTTTTTTGTTTCTAATAAGACTTCCAATGCAAACTGAATTTTCCGTTTGTATCTGATTTGTTTAGCTCTTGGTACAAATTCTTTCTTTTTTCTTAGCATTCTTGCAGAAATGTCTTTAAATAGTTGTGTTTGCCTTCTTTCTATAAGAAAGGTGTTACTAGTTTAAAATAGCAACTCCTGTTCTCCTGTGTGAAAATTGGATGGGGATATCCCAAAATCTTTTGTACAATTTTTGAATTTATATTAAAAATATACTCTGTCTCTGGGAAGTCTTTCTCTATATATCTATATCTATGTATATAGGTCTAGGTGTGTTTGGGTCTTTTCCTGTGTAAGATTAAGAGTATCCTGGTGATGTTTCGGCAAGGTCTCACTCGCCATCCTTTGCTCACTCTGGCACAAGCAGAAAGCACCAGCCTGAGGATGGCAAGTGGGACCTCACTGAAACATCACCAGGATACTCTTAATCTTACATGGGAAAAGACCCAAACACACCTAGACCTACATACCTGTACCTGTGAAAATCTATGACGTATATGTATATATATTGCATTAAAGTTTTGAACCTTCAAACCTGAAGCTTCAAGAGTCACTTTTCCAAAGTTTCAAGGGAAAGTTTCTATACTCATGAGATGCATTAGTTACCTGTAAGCTTCGAAGTAAAATTGAAACTGCTGGTTATTACTTCTACATCTGTATATGGCGCATGACCTAGTGATCAGAAGGATTGGCCGTCTCCAGCAGCTTCTGACCATCCTATACTATTTGACAGAATCTGCTTGCTTCTGTTGATTAGAAAATGTCATCTAAAATGAGCCAGGCAGTGAAGCTACTGTTTTGTTGCTCCTATCCTATCTACCTTTAAATAAGCCTTTAGAATCTGGTTCTTTTCCAGCTCTTAGTTTTGACTGAGATTGGGCCACTTCAAGTTAGGGGATGGGCTAATTTGCTGTTTCAGTAACAGCTGGGATATGCACGTATGTGTGTATTTACTTGGGTTTTGTTTTTCATTGCAAAATTGCAGAGAATCATTCTGAGTCACCCAGCCTAGAAATTTGATAAATGAATAAATATGCCATAAATTACAACATTTTAAAGGACACAGATAATCAATATATTTATAATTCCTTTCATTTGTAATAGGACACAGGGTAAAACTGCTAAAACAATAATTAGAATATAATCCTACCTTTCAAAAACACCTTACACTACTAAACACGTTACACTACAAGTGTTTACTTTCAGGGCACAGAGTGCCCATCTTCCTCTGTAACCCATCTGTATCTTCAATCAGTTCTTTGCCTATGATAAAATGAATGTATGTATGCTAATTTTTGATCTCTATAGTCCTATGTAAGAATACCACTGTTACTTTGTGGTATTAAGAAGATTATGATTTTCTTTCTCCTCCTTCTCGTTCTCTTGTTGATACAAGAGATGATGAGTTTCTTAGATCAGTTTTCCACTCCTGAGGCATCCTCCATACACAATATATACATTTCATTTAAAACAATATCTGAAATGGAGTAATGTCACATGACCCCAACAGAAACAAAACAGCTGAATTTGTGTGGTATGAGAACGAGCTAGTTAAGACATTTAGGAGTTATTTATTTATAATACAGGGATAACAGACTTTATTTGATTTTGGATTTTTTTGTTTTTATTTTTTTGTTTCCTGCTTTTATTATTTTTACAAGTATCTCAAGGCGGGGAACGTATTCAACACAAATATTTCCTCATTTTATTTTCCCTCTACAATAACCCTGTCAGGTGAGTTGGGCTGAAATGGGACTGGCCCAAGATCACCTAGCTGGCTTTCATGGAAAGAAAACTTGAACTCACGGTCTCTTGCTTTTTAACCTACTATCTTAAGCAAACTGGTTATGAGTGGCCAGTTTTTACTTACAATGGCAAGGCCCATTCTAAATACAATATTGCTGGAAACAACTCCTCTTTCTCATATTGAAATCTACATGGAATGGGATGATGCCTTTATTTATAGTGCTATGGTTTAAAAAGCCATTAACAGTGAGAAAAGCTATTCTGGTAAGCCATTAGTGCCAAAGCACCAATTCAATAGTATTTAGCCTTACCCCTTCATACAGAAGGATCATATATGACCTTTCAAAGTAATAGTTCACACATACACATTTAATTTGTTACTAGAAAAATGAACCACAATATTAATTTGCCTTATTTAGGAATAATTTTGTAAGAATTAAAGAGGATCACACAAGGAAGGAGACTTCTTAAAGAAGTTAAAGAGATATGAATATGAAATTGTTTTGTCTATTTTCTTTTTTGAAGAAGGCTGATAAATATGTTCACAATGTTTATTCAGCTGACTAAATGTCTCAGCCCTCCCCACCCAAATATAGTTTCCCCTTAGCATACAACACTGCATGTTTTCCTGACAATAGCACGCATCACCAACCTGAAGGCAATTCAATTGATTTTCTGGTTTTTTTTTCAGTATTGCAAACATTCTTGTAGCATAGATTTCATTTCTTGGCAGAATGGGATAAAAATAGCAGGGACTGTAGACCTTTGAGAAGCCATTAATCCACTGGATAGTTTCAAAAGTTTCAGTTTTTAAGTAATCTCCTGACCTTTTTTTTTAAAGCAGGGATTAGAAAAGACCATATACAGCCTTCAAATTGTCCAGTAAAGACAAGGTGTACTGAACCAATGTAAAAAGGTCTCCTACTTCAAGTTAATCATTGGGTTTTTTTGAAAAAAAAAAAAAGCTTTAAACAATTGTTTAAAAACTAAGCTCTTCCCAAAGATTACAAAGCATATCACCCTCTGAACATTGGCTTTCCAAGCAAAGTTGTAGCCACAGTTAATTGGGAAGATAGCCTTGAATGTATTATGTACTACTTGTATTTTTTTTTCTCTGAAAGATGATATTATTGTTTAATACAGTATATAACATTCCACCAAATGCAAGAAGTCTGTGTTACATCCAAGAATGTAACAATAGTATAATGTCATAGCCACTCAAGCACTGAAGTAGCAAAAAAGGAAGGGGAGGGAGGAGAAACTCCCTAATAGAAAGAAAACAGAGTTCAGGAACGGGGGTCATTTAAATGTTGAAGAAGAGAGAATGAGAGATGAATGAGAATGGAAGCGGAAAGATCTGAAGAACTAAAGACAAGTTGGACACAAAAACAAGCAAGGTCTATGCTGTAGGTCAGACAAATTGTTTGAGAGTTAAGGAAGAATAAGGATAAAAGGATGTGGATTTGGAGAAAGGTAGCAGATCAAAGAAGAAAGAACAAATACTTTTTTAAAAAAAAATAGCACAATAAATGGAGTCTTTCCTTTTGTCCTCAACCATCCAAGTAAACCTGTCTTAATAAATTCTAACCATAGTAACTAATGTCTCCTTCAAGTTAAGTTTGACTTTTTAAAATAGTAATTTTATTAAAAATTGGGGAGAGAGGAAAGGATGCCGAGGATAGAGTTAGGTAGAAACAGATGATTTGCTGTGGCAACCCAGCAAATTTCGGAACAGCCGAAAGAAGATGATTTAAAATTACAATGACAATGATAAAAAAAAGCTTATAAAAGCTATAAAAATGGTGCAGAAAATAAGATAATAGAAAAGAAAGAGAAATAATGTAGTAAATAAAAAGAAAATATGTAAAGAAGTGACTCCCCTCTTCATCACAAATATCAATTTTAGCAAGTGATTACTTTCTCTTAAAATACAAGAATTGATCTCTTCTTCCCATATCCCATGTCTTATCTATAAACAAATCCTTTAAAACCTCATCAGTTCAGTATTGATGTGCAAAATTTAATTAAAGAATTATCAGAGATAGTAACATAACTACTGTAATCTTGGTCAAATAAGTCAACTTTATATTCCTTCCTTTTGCTTTTGCTGTTGTTGTTAGTCATTCAGTCATGGACAATATTCCTCCAGGCCTTATTGTCCTCTACCATCCCCTGGAGGCTACTTAGGCTTACACTGACTGCTTCAGTGATTCCATCCAGCCACCTCATTCTCTGTCGTCCCCTTCTTCTTTTGCCCTTCTTTTGCCCTTTTCCTTTAAAATACCTTTAATATTCTTAACCCTCAATCCCTTCAAATAAAGCCTTAAAACTTGATTTGTTTTAGAAAAAAAACTTGTATTTAAAACTTATTTTGCTAAGAATTGAAGGAAAGTTGCTCAGTGATACAAAACTAGTAATTTCAAAAGTTCCCAGATGAAAAGCAAAAGTTAATAATCAACTTCCAAAAGTGATTAGAAAAAAGGATATGCAAATCCAATGTCCTTAAAAGTGTTGACCATGGTTTAATGAAGATGGCTATTTCCTCATTTCCCAGAGCTCTAAACTCACTGGAGACTGTTGTCTTGCATTGTCCTCTCTGTTTTTGGAAAAGAATTACAAAAAGCAGTCTACTCACAATTCTGCTGCAATTATCTGTTCTACTCAGCCGAACCATCTTCACTTCATCATTTCTTTTACAGATGTCCCAAGTTGAGTTGAATTTCTAATGAAATCCAGGTAGTTCACTTGGGAAACAATATAGAAGTGTTTTGCTTCCTTTCAGGAAAATACAAAGAAGAACTAACTAATTATGATTCAAGTCTAGCCTTCCCAAATTCCAATATCAGTCAAGATTCCACCCACCCCCCCACAGATTTTCTAATAGAAGAATCTCCAAAGAGACCTAATAGGTAGCTTGTAAAGGTCATAACTTAACTGATACTAATTATACAGACTTCTGTTCCATCTACAACTTCTTGTCAATTTTGTCAATGCAGACATTCTGAGAGTTTCCCATCATAGCTTATGGATAAAGGCTTGATCAGATTGAAGCTCAGATTGATTAAACCAAATTTTGTGCCTTCAAATTTTAAATTCAAACCTAATTTTACAAATGTTGATTCTCAAATCAAGGATGAATTGGATCATAGGTGTTTCATATATCGCTTCAAGTACAATTCCTGGCAACACAAAATATAACTAGAAGGACTTCAGGCTAAAACCTCTAAGAGGAATGGCCAATATATTCTAGACAGTGATGAGTTAACTTACTCATGGATATTTCCTATGTTCCTAAATTGAATGTGTTATTATAATATTTATTTATTATTCCAATATAAGTCAATAGAAATTTCTACCTATCAAGAAGTGGGTGGCCATTTTCTGTGGGAACTCTTCTCCTCTGGATCAACATACCCTCCTAAAGTTGGTAGTTTCCAGTCTTGGAACCTTCCAAACATGTGTTTTCTGAAAAGTTTATAGGACTTGATTGATGGGGAAATACCAATATCAGATATGAAATTGTCAATTGTAGTATATCTTAATAGGTCATATTTTCATGTGTTTACTGTTTGTGTTAACTTGTTCCTGCTATTTCTTGTGTCTTTTTAAAATTTAGATTTTAAACAATTATAGATAAACAAAACACACATGCTTAAATGAAAGCAGAAGACCACATTTACATTATTTTGGGTGGCCCTTGAAAAGAACCTGTCCCATTTCAATAATTTAGTCTCAGAAGATCTAAAAGCACTCAAGCTATGGAGCAATGGAGTACTTCTGCATTGCCCAGAAACCAAATTGACATTTCTAGTGTAGTAACGCAGATGGTGAGACAGGCTGTGATGCATCTTTCTATACTTATTGGAAAAATGATGGGAAATATGCATGTCTATCTGTTAGGGGGTATCTGGATCATCCGCAAAATCAAGTGTTTTACTGGTATCTCACCACCTGTTGCCACCATCAACCTCCAACCGACCAGTGCGTTCCCACAGGACAGGCCTCCTCGGGGTTCCACAGTCGGGGCGGTGTCATCTGACAGCCCCGAGAGTACGAGCTTTCTCTGTGGCTGCGCCCTCCCTATGGAATGAATTGCCCCTGGACATTCGGACCATTGCGGACCTCTGGGCCTTCCGGCGTGCATTAAAAACCCATCTATTCCAGCAAGCCGGTATGGCCTAATGCCTAAGGGGTCTTAAATTTTAACTGTTGGATTTTTAATTTTAAAATTTTTAAATTTTTAATTCTTGGTATTCCAATTTTCTTTGGCCAATTTATTTAGTTCATTTTAATTAGTATTTTAACTTTTGTTGATCTGTTTTTAGAAGGCTGTACACCACCCCAAGTCCTTCGGGAGAGGGGCAGTATAGAAATCTTGTTATAAATAAATAAATATTGACTATCTATGGAAGCAAGACTGCTCTACTTTCAACAGTGCTCTGCTCCACTAACTGTGTACTGCTTCACTTCATTATTTTATTTTTAAACAGCATTTATAGCTGAAAGCTTAATAGAACGAAGCATCAATTCAAAGAACCGACCAGCCTTACTGTTCTCACATGTACAGCTTTTGAAAGAAGATACTTGGAACTTTAGATTAATATGAGTAATCTGAGCCAAAATTTTATGATTATTTATTATCAATGAGGTCACCACATAGCCAAATCTTCCACCGAAATGCCACATTCCCTAAACAATTCCTGGATGTTTGAGATCATTAAGGCATGTTAGGATTACTTTGTTTATTTGAGGAATGTTTCATATTTTGAAAGAGCATTTTTTAAACCTGAAATAAAAAAAATGTTTAAACATATATTTATTGATTGATTCATGTTTATATATGTTGTCAATCTCACCAACCAACGTATACTACCTGAAGTAAGTGACATGGTCATCTACTAATTGAACTTTATGCAGAGTTTGCCTAATAAGCAATGGGAAAGGAGACATGCTTATAGATATTGATCTTTGTTTTATTTTATAACCTACAGGTTCTAATGAACCTTACTTATGTATCATTTTGAGGATTGGCCAAAAAGGGAGCATTTTCATTTGCACTTTTCCTAATACACACCCTTTTTTGTACATTATTCCTTGAGAATGCAGTTTTTTTAAGCATTTCCCTAATCTATATACAGTGAACATATTGTATTTCTCCCTAATATATTCATTTTGTGTGCCATTTTTAATAAACACCCTTTTGTATATTTTTAGTTATAAACTGCACTGAAAATTACATCATGTGTAGATTTCAGCATGTATGTACAAATCAGTTCTCCTATGTCTGAAGAGTATAAAAATTAAGTCTGTACAATATGATGGAATTAATTTCTCACTAATTTTTCTAAACCTTCTAGCTTTGTAATATTCTCTTTTGCTCCACAGATACTAGGAGGAATTTCCACATGATGTCTGCTCATACCCTTTACAAGCTGTTTGCAGGAAGGGGTCAGAAAGGTTGATATGAACATATGGTTAAGTCTGAGAAGGAGAAAAAAGAGCTGAATATCTTAAAATGATTTGAATATGAGAATCACACAAGGGAGCCTGATTTTTAAATAATCTTCTTGGAACATTTTGAATCAAAGTTGTAGAGGAAGAAATTTGACTGACAGTTGCTGAATGAAATTTTCTGCAGCCAATCAGTCTCTCCTATGTGCCTAAGTGACAGAATGAGATCTGCGTATTTGCTTAGCTAGTCAACAGCATAAAAACCCCATAGAAATACAGGATAACATATTCACATCTGCTTCTGGAAAAAAAAAAAACTAATTGGGTTTGGTTCATAATTGATAAAGTCATGTGATAAAATAGTGATAGACTATGCTAGAGCACTCTACAAATAGCCACATCATTACAACATCTAAACACAAAATCCAATATATACTGCATACATGATACAGTATATAATATACAAAATACAATGTATAATGTAGCTCAAGTCATGTTCTACTGGAATCAGCTAGCTTGAATCATGTTCCCACTAATGATATCAGATACATAACTAGAATGTTCCATATAAAAGTCTAGTTTAATAATATATTTGGCCTCAATAATATATTCTATCTTCTGGGAAAAGCTCTTCTTCTTTTTGGTTATTGCTGATGAATGCTATTACTGACAATCGTAATGTCCTTGGAGCTTGCAATCTTTTCTGACTTTCAGATTTCCTTAGAAAATAGCATGGTAAGGTCCTAAGGTCCCACTGCAATTTTCCAAGCATGAAATTCTAAAGATATCCTATATTTAAGAGGAAATATGTGATCTCGTATCTGTGATTTGAAATTCCAGGAAATTCAACCATGATTCATCATATGGAAAGGAAGCTTGATTTTTAGATAAATATCTTACTGTTTGATGGTCCTCCATAATTTTCAGCTATAATGCTATCTTTGTTCATAAGATATGAATCACTTTGCAGTGATTGTCTTCCAGTAGATGGTGGTATTGGTAATAGATTTTAAACAGAAATGTTTCTACCTTAGATACTCCTGAGTTTGAAAGGAGTTGGGTTGGGAAAGAAACAAAGGATTAATTATGTTTCTAATTTTGTGTGCTGCCAAGGAGAAAATTAATACAGTTGAACTTTTCCTGACATCTTGCAATTGTATGTGCTTGTTAATAAAGCTTGTCTATTAAAATTAGCAATAACTATGTTTTTAATATTATACTTAAAATTCTAGATGACCAAAGCTTTTACACAAGTCCTTACATCTAAAGGACTGTAGAATGAAAATGACATAATTACATTCACTAAACACTAATATCACTTGATGTCATGAAACAAAGACAGAAAAATAGCTTTGTGAAAAGGTGGCTGACAGAAACATTAGGAGAGATTTGAAATAATGTGGAAAGAAAAATTGTAATTGCTTTAGCTTGGAGCTAGAATGATGGTGATGCTGAACAGGATGGTATACTCTGTAGATAAAGTAAAGTGACTATAAAAAGAATGGAACTTATGGCAGCAAATCAATATTGAATAAAAATGGTGATTCAATACAATTATTATTCAAGGAATCATTAAAATTGAGAACACAGATTCTCATTTTATCTTATTAGGATTAAAATTACTACAGTGTTAAAAATGAAACTGAAAGATTTATTGAGAATCCAATGAGGCATAGATAACTTTCCCCATTTTTTTCCTATATAAAAAGCAACTGGAAGTGGTTGCAGATTGACACAGGTGTTTTAAATCTTTCATCTCTGGTTTATTTATTTGTACTAAACTCAGAACAGAGATAAACAATTTAAAAAAAAACAAACCCTTTTTAAAAAGTCCTGTGATGGTCAAATCACAAGTAGGAAATTAATTTTGATCCAGGTCAAAGAACAATTTATGGTGATCAGCTATCGTTAGATACCAGTTCTATCCATTCATACCTATTAGTCATATTTGCTGGTGCTGATGGGAAGGGAAATTCTTGAGTCAGATTTTTGTTGGGTATTCCTGATATAAGCTGGGTAAATTCTTTGAGTTGAACTTGATTCCTGAAGATTAGGTGGATACAGTATTTCCCTGTTTTCTTGGCATAAGAATGGAAGTGCATTACTGCCGCTTTCTTCAGAAGCATCTTTTTGACTTCCTAATCTATCTTTGGATCTCTTATCCAATCCTTAATGTAGTCCAAACCTGTTTAGCTTTTTCAAAATCAGCCAAAGACAGCTAGGTCTTTGTTGTGTAGTCCTCTGCAGAGGACTCAACTGATCCTTATGGGAAAAAAGTGGGATGGGTGGGCTAGGGCTCAAATAGCAGTCTTAACATGACCAACTATTTCTACCTCTTCTAACAACCAGTTTCTCTTTGTTCCACATATTTATTTGCTGTTTAGATTTAGATTCCATGTTTTCTTCAGGAGCATATGGGAACATACATAAGTTCAAGTTTTCCTCATAGCCCTGTGAGGTAAATTGGATGGCCTCTTGGGATCCAAAGACCGTCATGGATTGGAATCTGGGTATTCTTACTCTTAATCCAGCCCCTTAACTACTAAATAATTCAGACTCTTCAGTATTATGACATGATGTTAGCAATCATTATAAATCTTTAGCATTAAGGTGTTTTCTGTATGCCTGAATCACAAATGTCTTCTCATAATTAATTATATTCCCAAAATTTCCAATATTTTGCTGCATTTTTCAAGGACACATATTAATGAGATCAATAATAACAAATTATGTGCCAGGATTTTTCAAGTTCTCACCTTGGTTTATTCAGAAACTAGCAGCTCACTTTATAATAAAGAATAGACAGAAATTATGCTGGAAATATTACAGGAAGCAGATTTTAAGAAAATCATCTTTCTCTCAATAAATCAAAAGATAGTCCAATGCCTCGGAAGACATTTCAATTAGCCCTTATGTCAGGCTTCACATTCGCTTTGAATGTGAGACCCCTTTATTTCCCACAATTACTGCCATTGCTTCTGTAGTTTTAGCAGCATGCTGTGTGTACCTTAATAACTAGTTAATGTGTCACAAAGCTAAAATATTGAGTTTCTAAACTTAACAGCTCACTTACCTAAGCCAACAGGTTGTTAGTTTGAAGACATAATGAACACTTTTCTGCTCTGTATTATGAGTATTATACAAGTGTAATAGAATACAATGGTTTCTAATTAAATTAAAGCTCCAGTGTGCAATAATGGAGATTACATGAGGAAACCTATTTAAGAAAAATAATAATATATGTGGTAAAGGGCTTGAACATATTAGCAGAAAATGATGAAATAAATAATGATAGGACATTTCAAAAAATAAAATAAAATAGTTTATCTGGGAATTTTATTTCATCTGATTTTGTATTTCTTGATTATTCTGAGTTCTGTATTAACTTTTAGTAAAAGACAAAGGATTTATACCATCTGAAGAGAAACCAATTTGATGACCAAACTATAGATGCAGCTGCTGAATTAGCAACGTTCATATTGATCAAGTCATATTTTTTTTTAGATCTCTGGGAATTATCTTACAATCATCATTGAAAGGGTGAAGTAGAAGAAACAAACTGAAGACATTTCTGAGTGGATCCATAAAACTGTAAGTGCAGTTCATCCAACAATGACAGTTATAATTGTTTTTCACTAGCTCAAAATTTGTTTAAAGGAAAAGTGGTAGGTTTCTGGCTCAGTCCTGCTGTTATAAAGATCCAGTTTGTATGATTTTGAGGTACAGACAAAAAGTAAAGTGATTACAGCTTTATCATTCCTCCATGGCTCTTTTTTATTGTTCATGCCTTTATGAGAAATTTCACCCACCAAAGATGTCAGAATAGAAGCTACATCACAACCAAGCATACACACACACCAGTCATGTTTTCTTATATGTACAGAAACAGTACTATCCTTAGTGGCTGAGAGAAGGGTAATGGAATATAGGTTTCTTTCAACCTGCAACCAGTCTCTTAGAAATGGACCTGAAAAAAGGTACTTATGACCTGGATCTGAAGTTCCAGTAGCCAGCCTTCTCTCCCGATGATCCAGTGATCACATTTTGTGTGCTTGCCAACTGGTTTGTTTACAGTATTCTGTGGTCACATCTTCATGATTTATGACATTTCTTGTTGGAAACCAGTGTTTACTTCTGGTCCCCAGCAAAAAAAAAAAAAGCCCATTGTAGATGATGGATTCAATTAATAATTGTGGCATTTGTTTAATGTCCATGGTGATTCACTTAATGACCACTGAAAAAACATCATAAAACTGGGTTGGTCACATGATGACCCACTTAATGACTGGCATTGCTTACAAGTGTAATTCCAGGATCAATTCTGGTCATAGGTTGAGGAGCACTTATAACTTTGATCCTCTTCATCCGTCCCCCATATACAACGGCGCATTAATTAATTAATTAATTAATTTATTTATT
>JAEANM010006445.1:5266-18591 GCA_017656035.1 Myanophis thanlyinensis | reverse complement strand
CTCTACGGGGAGGGTCAAGGAGTTCCAGCAAGAGAGCACAGATCGAAACCGCGGACGATCGCGGATTCTGACCTGCCACCGAAGAAGCCAAACAGGAAGTCTATACTTGCTCCTATCTTGACTGTTGTTACCAGTAGGCACTCTCACAGAGATGAGTCAGCAGAATCATGGGTTGATAAACATTCATGTTTGCGTATCTGGTCTTGTGATTCAGAGAGCAGAAGCACAGGTTGTCCCTGACTTGGAACTTATTATTATCCATCTACCTCAAGGATAGAGAGATGCCTTGGGATCCTCTTGCTAGCTAGATTTATATTTAGCATAACATAAATAAAAATAGAGTGCCTGTCACTATAGGGAAGTAGACTGTGTTTAAGTGATCTGAATACCAACTCTGTCTGGTGCTCATTTATTAAGGTCAATGGGTAGCTTCTTAATGGCTAGAATGCAAAAGTCTGCATTGGACTACATAATACATAATGATATCTATAATTAAAAAGAGGAACAGAAACAAATTCATACATTAATCCCCAGAAGAACAGTTCCCCTATTCCCAGATCCTTAGCAAAGCCTACTTTACTCAGGAGCAGCCAATTAACATGTCCACCCATGTACACACACACACACACATCCTACAACCAATATTACTGTGAAGGAACATTTGACAGCAAAAACTTGTGATGGACCAGTGAATGAAGTCAGAGTGAATAAGCAATTAGAAAGATCAGCTGAGAAAACTATTTAGAAGAGAAACAACTGTCAACTTTGGGGTGGGCGGAGGAAAAGAATCAAATCTGGTTGCGTGGGAGATCAATTAGAAAGCAAATCAGTTCTGTATAGAACGATAGTTTAATTCTGTTCTGTTACTTTGCAACAAAATATTTGTTTTTCCTAGTTCTTTATTTCCATTTTGGATGGTTTTACATTTTAAATGTATTATGTTCAGTGGTTTACTGAACAAATTAGACCGGGATGCCCACACTTTTTTGGCTTGTGAGCTACTAAAATGACCAAGTCAAAACAAAATAATAATTAATTCTATAATTCTATAATTTATTACACTTGTATACCGCCTCCCTCCCGAAGGACTCAAGGCAGTGCACAGCCAATAAAAACAGAAAAATATAATTAAAAACCAAATTAAAAATACAAATAGAAAGGCCAATGAATTAAAAACCCAATGTAAACAGTTAAAAATTAGAAATTAATTTAAAATTTCAAAAAAATAAAAAAATAAAAAAAACAAAACTGTATTTGGCCCCACCCACCCTTTCCTGATGATATTTGGGCCCTCCCACCAAGCCTGCTTTTTCTTCTCCGATATCCCCTTCAGTTTTTTTCTTTTTTATTCATCTGAAGCTGTTCTGCATGCCTCCGCAGCCTTCCCAATCACCTCCAGTAAGCAAAAATCACCTCCAGCTCAGGGGCGAAATCCGACCGGTTTTGCTACTGGTTCAGTGCATGCACATGTGTGCCAAATGCACTGCAGCGCAGCTCTTTAAACAACTTTTACAGGCTCCAGAGGCAGTGGGGATCATCAGGAAGGCTCCGCAGAAACTCAAAACAGCTGATTCAGGTAAGTAAAAAAACCAGAGCTTGTATAAGCAAGAATAGGGGCTCCAGCAGGTGAGCGGGGCCAATTTCAAACTTCTACTACCGGTTCCGCAGAACCAGCTTGAACCGGCTGAATTTCACCTCTGCTCCAGCTGCCTCTGGGAAGCAAAAATAAGCAGTTTAGAAGCCACACAGCAGTGTAGCTTCTATGCATGTGTGTACATCGAACCAGTAGCAAAACCAGTTGGATTCCACCCCTGGGCTGACATCTAATTTGTTAATGCCATGCGATCTATCCACACTATCTTTTCTATCAACCGGTAGATTGCGATCGACATATTGGGTACCCTTGAATTAGACAAATTACATTTTAAATTAAATAAATAAGAGAGATGGAGCAATAAGTTGATGGGTGCTGTAAGTAGACCCTTGGATTCAATGCCATGAATTAAGTTAAGGCAATGACTTAATGGAGTCTAGGAAGCAGCATGTTGTAGGAGCATGTTATAGAGGCAGAATACCAAAATTGTATCATTCTGGGGTACTCTGGGTAATTTAATTCTGGCTTTAATTTAACATTGGCTTTAAACACATAGCATTAATACAGCGAGTTACTGAGTTGCTAAGACTGAAGTGACTGACTAAAGAGCACCAAACGTAGAGACGGAGTTAATGCTGCCAGTAAAACCTGATCTACTGAATCTTACATGGAGTGTTGATATATTAAATAGCACCAAAGGCTTGCATTAAAACCTGGGCTTCATTTCAGAGTGAAATTCTACCATATTGTTGAGACTGAACTTGCAAAGAGGTTATGCTTTTGTAAAACTTGTTTGATAAGTCTAACGCTTTCAGTCTAACATTTTCTGACTAAATTCACAGTCCTTATCATCCCAGGGAAATATTTTAGAAGTCACTGAGTTGGCTGGCTGCAATTCTTCACATCTTTCTCCACGTAAATGCTGATAGAACTGTCTTCTGATGTGCCTTATTATCACAGTGGAGTCTCACTCACTTCCACACCCTAGCCATTGTGGGATAAAATAATTCTTTTAAAAAATATTTTAACTTGAAGGCTACGTTTTCAAAATCATCAGCTGAGCAAAATAAACTTCACTGAGGCAAAAACTGAAATGCAGGTTGAATATCACATTGTTGCAGAGGGATATGGAATGCAGGAATTTCTCACTTTTTTTGCATAATCCTCAGCTCTGCAACAGAGGCTTCTAATGCTACAATGGTGCATTCATATCTTTAAATTAGCAGGCCAATCCAAAGGTTTGATTGCAGTCAAGTTGTGGAGACTACAGGTAAAGCAAGATTTTTGAATTTCCTGAATCAATTAACACCAAAGCCATTCTGTTCTTGTTCGCTGGCCACTAACATCTTTATGTCAAAAGTGTGTGAAGCTCTGCTCTATGGGGTGTGAACTTAATGTGTTCCAAAGCAGGAACATCTGGTTGAGGTTGGAAAGTAGATGCTGGCCAGATTTGGTGGCAGGGGATCCTGTAGTTAATGCATTCTTACTTCATCAGTAGGTGTCACTATAGCAGAAGACAATGCCTAATGGAAGGAACATTGGTGGGGGGGGGAGTATAGAGAGAGAAAAAAATCTCAGCCAGCCAACCAGAAGCAGGAGCTGGCGCAATTCTGCCCAACTCTAGCCAGGAGAGCAGTGATGGAGCTCAGTTTATGAGATGCTTGTAAGGAGGCTATAGGAAATGAGAGATTAAGGAAATGAGTCATTATGTGATTACAAAGACATGTGGAGTGCACACATTTGTGGCCTATAACATTGCTTTGAACAAACATAAATTTCTTCTACAGGGGCTTAGGGGAACGTTCCTGTTGAACTCAGGCGTGGTAGCACGTTAAAGTTTAGCAAACGGAGCTGGAATGAATGTTTTCAGCATGAAATCTTTGAAATGCTCCAAACTCAGTTCAGTTCTGCATTCCTTTCTGAAATCGCCATGAGTTGCAGAAAACAAAAGAGAAATTTCTAATGGTGGAATGCATTTTCCTTCTTACCCCCTCAACTTTGAACAAGATTTTAATGCTCCGGGGACCATGAATGAATGCATTTGTTACATTCATGAGTGCTGGAATAAAACACGCTGCTTCTAGGAATTGTGATGTTCCAATCCTAACAGTGTACTTTTAGCTGTAATTAATTCTAACCTGCCTATTAAAGAGAAATGTGTTTCCAGGGGGAGATCTTTCAACTGGGTTATTTCTCATTCAGCATTCTGAAATTGCAAACGTCCTTTCTTAAGTACCCCCAGTTTTAAAAGCATTGGCCAAGATCTTTAGGATTGAAATCCAATCTCTCTGTACAGTATCATCAGTAAAAATCTATGATGCCCTGGTTCCTGAAGTGAGGTTGTAAGAATCACTGTGTGATGGTCTTTGCATTGCCCATATTCTATTGCAATTTCTTCCTAAAGCTGTATACAAAAGGGTGCTAGCACATAGCTTCCTCACTGTTAAGTGTGGGTATGCATGGAGAAAGGAGATACACAAACCTAGAACTGTAAACTTCTTTATTTCTGCTCCGGCAAAACGACAAGCAGCTGCAGGCAAACCGTTCCTTTTATATGTTCATGGGAAACCTGCAGCTAATAGGAAGGAGGTGGCTGATGCGGTACAAACGGACCACGTAGACGTCTTGGTTTGCGCCCGCGCAGACACAACACTCACCTCAACAGTGAATAATGGAGTTGGATGGAACCTTGAAAATCTTCTAGTCCAGGCCCAAGGAGGAGACTCTGTATTATTCCAGACAAGTTGCTGTCCAATCACCTGTAGTGATGTGGTACCCAAAAGTTCTGGAAGCAAGCTGATCCACTCATTGTTTTCACAGTCATGAAATGTCTCCTTACTTCTAACTTAGATCTCTCCTTGATAAGTTTCCATCTATTCTTGTCTGGCCCTCAGACGCTTTGGTCAAACCACTCTTGTCTGAAACAGCCCCTCAAATAGTGGCACACTGCTATCATGTCGCCCCTAGTCCTTCTTTTCATTAAACTAGACATACCCAATTCCTGCAACTGTTCTTCATATGTTTTAGCCTCCAGGCCCCTAACCATCTTTGTTACTCTTTTCTGCACTGCTTTTAGAGTCTCAATAACATTTTTATATCGTGGCGACCAAAACTGGATGCAGTATTCCAAGTGTGGTCTTACCGATGCAGAATAAAGTGGTATTAACATTTCACATGGTCTTTATTCTATCCCTTGGTTGATGCAGCCTAGAACCGTGACTTCATACACTTTTGACAGCTACAGCATTTCTACCTCATACTAATCCAGGAATATCCAAGTTTATCTGAGTATGCTTTGTTTATGAGTACAATTATTAGCAACAGTTTAATTCATAAGTACATCATCTTAATTCCTCTGTCTTTCATTGGATTTTAAAAGTACACATTGATGGCTATAGTTGTAACCATCCAATATGGAAACTGCTTCCATACACATGCTTTACACACATGCTTCCATGTGCGACTGTGGTCCTGGCACAAGTGTAATTTTCATCAAATGGGACAGTTTTTTATATCTGAACATAACAGTATTCAGAAAAGATTCATAATAGTGTATGCTAGCAAATACAATTTATACAACTACAGTTTTGTTAAACAAGAAAGGTACACAGATTTGGGAATTGTTAAATGAATCAGATGACAATAATGTAAGACCAGCATAGTTTGGAACTGATCAAACAAAAGATTAGATTAGACAGATATCAGCCTGATCAAAATATAAAGTACAAGACCCAGAAACTGGGAGATTTATGAACTCCAGTCCCACCTTGGACACAAAGCCCACTGGGTGTGCTTGGCCAGTCCTAGGAAGAAAGCAATGGCAAATCACTTCTGAAAAACCATGCCATAAAAACTGCAAGGACTTGTCCAAGCAGGCTTTGAGAACTGGCCACCATGTAATAGAAGCTGGGGGGAAGGTTATGATATTTTCCCTACATTTCAGATTTGGACATCAAGTCAAGTAGGTTTTATTGTCATTTCAACAATATACAGTACAGTACACAGTGAAACGAAACAACATTTTCCCAGGTTCAAGGTGCTACATCAGACAACATAGATAAAAAAAGAAAAAGAGCAGGACACAGAACTACACATAGTTCTAAAACTAAGAACTTAGAAAAAAGCTAAATACCCAAGTATTTATGGTTCCAGTTTCTTTGTGTTGAGGAATCTGATGGCTTGTGGAAAGAAACTGTTACACAGTCTGTTTGTACGGGTCTGAATGCTTCTGTACCTCTTTCCTGATGGCAGGAAAGTAAAGAGCGTGTATGAGGGGTGTGTGTGGTCAGCTACAATGTTTCTGGCTTTATGGATGCAGCGTGTCATGTAAATGTCCATGACAGAGGAAAGAGCAACCCCAATGATCTTCTCTGCCATCCTCACTATTCGCTGTAGGGTCTTGCGATCCGAAACGGTACAATTCCCAAACCAAGTGGTGATGCAGTTGCTCAGGGTGTTCTCTATGGTCCTTTAGAAGGTTGTGAGGATGTGTGGTGGAAGCTGTGACTTCCTCAGTTTCCTCAGAAAGTAAAGACACTGCTGGCTTTTCCTTGTTATGGAACCAGTGTTTGAGGGACCAGGTGAGATTCTCCACCAGGTGAACACCAAAGAATTTGGTGATCTTATGGTCTCCATGGAGGAGCCATTGATGTTCAATGGGGAGCAGTCGTGTTCTGTCCTCCTGAAGTCAACAACCATCTCTTTTGTTTTGTCTACATTCAGAGACAGGTTGTTGGCTTTACACCAGTTTGTTAACTTCTCCACCTCCTCTCTGTTTGCTGTCTTGTTGTTCTTGCACAACCATGGTTGTGTCATCAGCGAACTTAATGATGTGATTCGAACTGTGCATTGGTACACAGTCATGCATCAGCAGGGTGAACAACAGGGGACTGAGCACACAGCCCTAAGGGGCTCCAGTGCTCAGTATGATAGTGTTAGAAGTGCTGTTTGCGATCCAGACTGTCTGAAGTCTTCCAGTCAAAAAGTCCAGGATCCAGTTACAGAAGGAGGTGTTCAGGCCCAACAGGGTCAGCTTCCCCATCAGGTGTTGGGGAATGATAGTGTTGAATGCTGAACTAAAGTCTATGAACAGCATTCATATGTATGAGTCCTTGTTTTCTAGGTGAGTGAGGACTCGAGGGAGTGTAGTAAAAATGGCATTGTCAGTGGAGTGATTTGAGTGCTATACAAACTGCAATGGATCCAATGTTACATGCAGCAGGGTCTTTATGTGTGTCATGATAAGTCTCTCAAAACACTTCATGATGATGGGTGTAAGTGCAATGGGATGGTAGTCATTGAGGCAGGACACTGATGGTTTCTTCGGTATGGGGATGATGGTCATTGTCTTGAAGCACTTTGATGGTGCTCAGAGAGATGTTAGTGAAAACATTTGCCACTTGGTCTGCACATCCTCTGAGCACTCTGCCCGGAATATTATCTGGTCCTGCAGCTTTCTGTGGGTTGACTCTTCTTAGAGCTTCCCTCACATCAGTACTGAAGAGACAAAGTATCTGGTTGTTGGAAGGAGGTGTGGTCTTTCTCATTGTCACATCATTCTGTGATTTGAAACAGATGTAGAAGATGTTCAATACATCTGGAAGTGAGTCATCACTCTCACAGGCAGATGGTGATGTTCTGTAATTAGTGATGGCTTGGATGCTCTGCCACATACGCCATGTATTGCCACTGTCTGTGAAGTGTTGGTGGATGCTCTGGGCATGCACATGCTTTGCTTCTCTGATGGCCCATGACAGGCTGATTGGCTCTCACTGTTCTTAGGGCTGTTTTATCACCTGCTCTGAATGCGGAATCTCGGGTTTTCAGTAGAGCATGCATCTCTCCAGTTATCCATGGTTTCTAGTTGGGGTGTGAGATAATTTTCTTGGAGACTGTGACATTATCAATTCACAAACTGGTGTATCTGGTCATTGATGATGTGTACTCCTCCAAATCAATGGAGTTGCCATAGATTGCAGACTCCCTGAACATGTCCCAGTCAGTACATTCAAAACAGTCCTGAAGAGCAGAGATGGGTCCTTCTGGCCAGGTCCTCACCTGCTTCCAAACTGGTCTTGAACTCCTGATGAATGGTCTGTATGCTGGAATTAGCATAACAGAGATGTGGTTTGAGTAGCCAAGGTGGGGGCAGGGCTTTGCCTAATATGCACCTGGGATGTTTGTATAAACAACATCCAGTGTGTTTTCCCCTCTGGCTGCAAAGTCCACATTTTGTTGAAATTTAGGGAGCACAGTCCTGAGATTTGCATGATTGAACTCTCCAGCAACAATAAACAATCCATCAGGGTGTGTGCTCTGCAGTTCATTGATGGTCCGGTGAAGTACACAGAGCACTTCCTTAGCATTAGCGCTAGGTGGGATATACATGCCAAGTATAATAGCAATGGTGAATTCCCTGGGTAGAAAAAAAGGTTTACATCTCACAACCATAAACTCCACAAGTGGTGAGCAGTAGGTGGAAACAAGGACAGAGTTTTTACACCATTCTGTTCTGATGTATACACACAGACCGCCACCACAAGTCTTACTGCACAGAGCTGCATTTCTTTCAGCACAAAACACAGCTAACCTGTCCAGCTGAATAGCAGCATCCAGAACTCTGTCATTCAACTATGTCTGTGAAAACAAGGATGCAGCAGTGTCTGTATTCACGCCTTGTAGCTTGCTGGAGTCTGATGTAATCTAATTTATTGTCCAGGGAGCTGACATTTGCTAGCAGGATGGATGGTAGAGAAGGCTGGCTAAGGTTAGCCTTTAGCCTAGCATTAACCCCCACTTGCTTTCTGTACTTCCGCTTTCTCTCGCACCACTTCCGATGCCCCTTCCTCCCTCTATTGGCATCTGGTGATTCCAGGGTCTGAAGGCCTGGAGGTTGCTCAGCTTCTCCCGCAAATCATCATTAATGGTGTTGGAGTTGTTTCTGTGTTTCCATAGTGTCTGCCAAAGGTACACATAAATGCCAGTTACTCTGACATCCATATGTTTCATGGGACAGGCTACAACATAAAAATAGTACCACCTTAGATCCAGAGTGGCCACTGTGAGCTACCACCACACCACCATAGAAGAGAAGTTTGGTGGTAGAGGGGCAGGATAAGGAATGGGGGGAGAAGGAAAGCAGCCTACTTGCCTGTTGGTGGCAGAAAAGCAGGATAAGGAATGTCTTACAGACATTAATACATTATTATGCCCCTTACAGAAGAAAGTGGTAGAAATTGACAGTACAAAGACCTCATATTTCCAATGAAGCTGGAATATTTGAAGTTATAATATTAAGTGGACAATTGTTTAGTCAAAAGAAAAAAGGAAGCCTATTTTTTCAGTTGTCTAGATATAATTCATTTATTCCCACGCTAATGCGATGGAATTGAATTATTTTCAGTCTTAATCATTCAGTTTCACCAGAATGCAGACTGTATTACACACTTAGCTTTGTTGCACAAACTGTCTACTGAAAAGCTAACATCAGAGTTAGTTGCTCCATTGAGATTTCTTGGCAAGGTGCCCCTAATTCATAAACATATACTGCATCTTAACTTCAAATCCAGGTACTCATTATAAACAGGCATTGGATCAAAATGATACATTTAACTTAGGGTTAGAAGGCAAGGCCTTTATTGTCCCTGTGGAATCCTCCCTGAGTCTTGAATTTTTCCATTATGGTCTTCAGCTAATTGCTTCCAGTGTTTGGAAATAGCTGGAGTTTCTAGTCTGCATTGGCTTTGAGAGGTTATATTGTAACCTTACCAAGAGATTTCTATTGCTTAGGTGTATGAAGTCATGCTGTGCCAAGAATGATAACACAATGAAGAGATAAATCAACATGATAACACAATAAACACTCCCTCACACTTAGGAGAATATTCTTAAGAGGCCTCTAAGAAAAAACATATGTAAAGCTGAAGCAAGAACTTCTCAAGGAAGTTTAAAGAATGTTAAAACAATGAAAGTTGGAATCCATGGGGAACAACTAAATATATATTTTAGACTATTCCACTGGAGAGTGGAAGGCTCAGAAAAATCAGTGGAAGAATATCAATCCTATGACTTATTTTAAAGATCATCAGAAGTCCTACATCATCTGGAAGTGGTTTTAGGCCCGATGTAGAGAAGAACTAAGAAGAACAAGTTTGTAATGAATTGGATGTATGCTATACAAGCAATCAGCTAACATTTCAAACAACAAACAAGTTTCCAAATCGTAGATGTTGTCCTTATTTGTGGCCCAATACATTTCAGATCACATCACTAGTTCCTTACAGAATTCCAAGTTAGGTATCAGTCTTCTGCTTCATCATCAATGATCTAGGGCTTGATGAAGTGGCAGTGAGTCTGTCAAGATAGAATCCAATAAGGGATGATAATTGTTATAGGATATAACAGTTGTTTGATGTAGCTTAAAGCACAGCAAGGAACTGATAATAGATGCATATGGTTTTTACTAGATGATAACATTTGGACTGAAAGTTTTTACCCTTCAAGTTTTTTGTCTCTGTTGCAATAAATGCACACTATATATGACAGAAATGAAAAAATGTGTTTTTTTCTATATTACCTGAAGCTCCTCAGATGTTGCTTCACTCTAATTACTAAGAGTCCCAGATAGGAAGGCTTGTAGAATCATAGGAATTGTGATCCAACAACATTCTAGAGAGTCGTTGATTCCCCAATCCTTCTTATTCCGTGTATATTCCCTTACATTGCATTCCTCTTTCATTTGATTCGCCGCATTTGTTCACTCTTTATCACTTTCACCTCTATCACAGAGCCCATACTACTTATTTAAGTATCTGCTTTAATTATTATTCCTTATGGCATAACAAAAAGCAGCATTAGTGACATTTTATACAGCATATAAAATGTCCATCAAAATATAAAACATCAGAGCAGTGAATTGTTTTAAAAACACATACAAGTAATGATAAAATTATGAATAAAATTAAATTATGTAAGAATAGTTACTGGACTGACTAAACCTGAGGCTGGATATCTACTGTAGATTGTTTAGCCATTGGACGGCAGTACTCTCAAGATGATGTATTACATTCTGAGGGGCATTTTTTATGTATTTTTAATGACTAATATAGATTGCACTGATATATTTTCAATGTAGTGTCTTTAAGCTCCAGGAAAACAGGTCTTGGAAAAACCACTGGTTTTCATTATAACAATTATCACTGGTTTTCATTATAACAATTATACCAATAGAAGAGAAATTATATAGCTCTGTTTTGAACTGTGTAGTCCTTGGTGCATTCTGAGCTGGGTTGTTTGCTTGCAGGCATTTATCATGTGACTAAGTAATTTCATCAGTGCTAGTAAGTATGGAGTTTGTTCCCTGTTATATATACAGTAGCTTGCCCTGCCAATGTTGTTGGAGAGGATGGGATTTCAATTGGGAAACTCTGAACATCCTAGACCAAGCCAAATCCCAAAACACTAAGGAACTGCTGGAAGCTTGGCATTCAGTAAAATCAGTAATCAACAAGCACTTAGAGATAAGCCACATTTACCCACTATTCAAAAGACTATACTATACTATAAAAAAGCTAAGAAGGAAACAAAAAGACCAGAACTCATACCCAGATAAGCAGGGATTAACACCAGACAAACTATTAAACAGAAAATGATACTCCAATCAAGGAACTGCCATGGAGAAAACCATATCCCAATCAACATTAGGGAACAAGCCTCTCACTCGCACTGATAATGTTACCTAGTCAGGTAATGAAAGCAAATAAGCAAATCTCAGAGAGTACCAAGAGTACCTTATAATTACTTGCGTTCCTTTTTCAAGTCACAGCTGTGCATTTTCTATTCCATGAGCATTACACATATTGACTTTTATTGCAATTCTACATATATCTGTAGCTTTTTATTGATTATAAATATATGAATCCGTGCTGTGATTAGTGAAATGCAGAAAAAAAAATTAAGGTTGAGGCAAATGGCATGCATAGACTTTTCTACTCAAATGTCAACATTGGTCTTATTCCAACTGAGAGGAATTACTGTTCTGTCTCCAGTAAAAGCAAAAACTCTAATCAGTTAAAATACACTACTTCACACTAAAACTGGAAGGAAGAAATGAAGCAGTTTGCCAATGAGTTCTATATTGTATTAGTCTGATGGATAGGAATGTAATACAGATGCACATAAAATAGCAAAAACAATTGTGAAAAAAAGTGCATCCCAAATTTCTAGCTGCAGTTATAAAGAATACAGATAATCCTCGATTTACAATCAGAATTGAGCTAGGAATTATGGTTGTAAATTGTTGCATTCATTAAGTGAGGTGCCCATGTGATTACTTTGCTCAACAACCAAAATCCCAGATTTTGTAAGGTTGTAACGGTGTATTTAGTTTGTCACACATGGGTTCTCCATGTTGGCCTTCCTTTTGGAAAATAAATGATGACACTGTATAAAAGGTCATGTGTTGTTGTTTATCTGAGGTTGTATTTACCTACTTTTAAGAACTGCTAAGGACCAGATGATTTTTTACTGTGTGATGATACGTAAAACCATAGAATTCAAAAAGGGTGCACTTTCTTTTTCAAATGACGTGTGTGTGTGTGTATGTGTATGTGTGTGTGTAGTGGCTGGATTACACAGTGGTTAGAGTGCTGTCTTTAACGTGGAAAACCAAGGGTCACATCCTACCTGATACCTACCTTAAGGCAAAGACCCTAATGCTTTACCTGCCTACCTCTGTTCTAATTACATAAATTAGAAACTGAATAATTTATAAGTGACAAATGTAGAAGAAAGGGGAAATTAAACTATATGGATTTCAGATTCTGCTCACCAAAATAAAAGCATTTGTTTCATTCTGGGACTTTACTATCTTATTTAACAGGGATACTATATTCTTTTTGGGGGAAAAAATCTTCATTGCATTGAGTACTTGTTCTGAATCTACGATAAAGCATGCCAACCAGATATTCAGTGTATAGATATTCCCAAGAAAAGACTGTAACCTCAGAGTCACTGAACTCAGTTTTGTTGTAGATAGTTACATTTTTTATGACAAAATCAGCGATGCTTAAATTATTCCCAACAGATTTATTCAATTGCTTTCAGTACAACTTGCCTGCCAACAAATTGTATTGAATTGTGTTTCACTGCATTATTTTTAGCAAATCACAGGCTATATCTATATGTATGTATAGGTGTGTACATGTCATTTATGTGTATATGCATTATATGTCTTTGTATGTGTCTAGATGTGTTTATGTGTGTATGTATGTATGTGTTGTATTTGCATATTACAACATATGTATACGTTTATACACAGGTAGTCCTAACTTACAACAGTTCATTTAATGACCATTCAAAATTACAACATCGTTGAAAAAAGTGACATGACCATTTTTCCTACTTACAACCATTACAGCTTTTCCATAGTCACGTGACCAAAATTCAGATGCTTGGCCACTGACTCATATTTATGATGGTTGTTGTGTCCTGTGGTCATGTAATCCCCTTTGGTGACCTTCTTACAAACAAAGTCAATGGGAAGCCAGATTCACTTAACAACAGTGTGACTAATTTAACAAATGCAGTGAGTCATTTAACAACTCTGACAAGAAAGGTTGTAAAATGGAGCAAAACTCACTTAAACATCTCACTGAGCAACGGAAATATTGGGCTCAATTGTGGTCATAAGTCTAGGACTACTTGTATATATGTGTGTTTGTGTATACTGTAT
>JAEANM010006444.1:0-11622 GCA_017656035.1 Myanophis thanlyinensis | reverse complement strand
GATAGAGAGATAGATAGATAGATAGATCATGTTCTTAAACTGAAAATAAAAAATACAATTTATCTCTTTAATTAACAAACAACTGTGCCTGTTTTTTCGCTCCACAAATACTCAGTTCTGGGCCGAACGTGACATCAGCATGCACGGATTTCCTCTTCAGCTGAAATAAGACGATTTCTGAGTTTGCTTTTCAAATAGGAAAGCTTGCTGACGCATGTAATAAGTTGAAAACTGCAGCAAAAAAAATTGCTACGATTGGCAAGATAAGCTGCCCAGAGTCATTGACTGAGATGGGAGGCTTCAGAAAACAAACAAGCTCTTCCTTCAGAGAAATTCAGAAGTTTCCCCCTGGGCAGATGATCCCACTGCAGCTTGCTAAGTTCCTTCTCCAAGTGAAGTTCTCAGGCTGAGCAGAAGATGCAGAGACCGGATCCCTCGCTCAGTCACACATTTGTGTTGAAAGGGAAGGGAAATAGGGAAGTAGGGATGACTTTGTTGTGTAGTTGTTCCAGGTGGTTTTCTACTAGATTTGAGACTTTCTGGTGTCCTTCCTCACTCTGGAGCCCAAATAGCAATGGAAACATTTCAATATTCCCTTTTTAGCCAAGAATCTTATCACTTGAAGTCAACACATTTTCTTCCGTATCTTGCAGAGGCTTCTTTGGCTGACTGATGTGATGAAAGATGTGTGATAAGTCTGCTAGTTCTTGCATGCATTCTATCTATCAAAGTTTTAAGAAGAGATTAGACAGCCATTTGTCTTAAATGGTATAGGATCTCCTGCTTAAACAAGGGATTGGACTAGAACACCTCCAAGGTTGTCTCCAACTCCATTATTCTGTTTGTCCTGTCTCCTTTTCAATTCTATCTTGCAACATATAAACATCCGATCGAAGAATGCATTGGTTAAAATGTATTAATTTTAATAGACGTTTTATTGTGGGCAAAGATTTCTTAGTTCAAAGAATGACCTACCCAAGAATTCAGGGAACCTTTGTCCTTTGAGAGCCAAACTACTGCCCCAAACCTGACCTGGTCATCATTAGTTCAGATTAGAACTTTAAATAAGACTTTATGCTGTCAGGTTTATTTGAATTATTAATCAACCCTCTCTTGTGCAAACTGGATGTAAGTTATGCTTTAAACCTTGGAGATTTGAATTTCTATCCTGACATTAGCATAGATCTTTCTTTTGGTCTGCATTAAGTCCTTTAAGTAAAATAAGAAATGAATGCTTACTTATCTCACTTTAACATTTTTCATTTGCTTCAATAAGTTATACTTCAAAAGAAGTGGAATAGAATCATTGTGGGTTTTTTTTTTCTCCAGACAAATCAGTCAATGACATATGGTCTGGAAAAACAATCATATTATTCCAATGCCACATTCAAGGATTAAAGGAACATTTGTGTCTCCATCTGTCCATATCAAATGGAGAAAGAGAACATAAGCTTTTTTGCCCTTTATGCTGATGGGGTTTTGCTGAAAATATGAAGAATGGGAGAAAATGCAGATAAAAGGATTTTTTTTTTAAAAAAAAAAGTGTTGATTTTTCCAAATTGTTCAGATTGCTCAAATTCATGCTGGCAGTCCAGAAGTAGAAAAACATGTTTGTGGGCAGATACCCAGAATGACCAAGCAGTTCTGATTTCTTTTTCTTTTTTTTTTTTGCTTCAATATGTGTCCAATATTGAGAATAACAGTAGGTCCATCCATACTCCATTGAATATCTCTGATTTTGATATTTTCTGATTGTTTCAGAAAGACATGCCTCTGCATAGGATTTTAAGATTTAGTTGTTGGACTGCTTACATTTCCACTATCAAATTGTAGTTCCCCTTCATTGCCTGGTAAGAGAAAAGAATACCCAATATCTTCAGTCTGTTTTGAATCTTCTAATCTTCTCCAAAAATCTGACATTTTCCTGCCAAGAATATTTATTGAAGCTCTCACCAAAATATTATTTTGTAAAATGCTTGTTTACTATTTCATTGATATAATAGCAGGGTTTGGCAAAACTGTCCCAAGAAATGTTAATGTGACCACGGAACATTGCAAACGGCAATACATGCAGTCTGGTTGTCAAGTAAGGTCACATGATCATGGGGGGAATGGTAGTGGTACCTTGGAATCCTTAGCGTTTGGATTCTCAGACTGGCTGGGGAATTCTGGGAAATGAAGTCCACATGTCTTCAGGTTTGAGAAATGCCCTCTCAGAGGAAAAAATCACAAAAATGAAACTACTGTGTGAGAAGAGTGCTCTCTCTCTCTCTCTCTCTCCAAGGAGCTATTTATTTGTACATGTCTTGAGATGACATAAGGAACTAGAATTGAACTGACATGTACCCTTGAAGGCTAAGATGCTTTGGCTAAATAATAACATAACTTGGGAGAAACATCACAGGGCTGTACATGCAGTGACTTGGGGCTTCGGAAGCTGATTGCTACGAAGATCACAGAGCATTTTGGAGTAAATATTCCCATTTGGGTTCCTCCAAAACCTTAATTGCCTTTACAGAGACTCTTTTCTTTTCCTGCTCCTTCAATTTTCGAAATCTTGAGAATATTTTTCGTGGTGGCGACAAGTTTGAAAATGCTCTCCAAAGGAGCATACAGCTAGGCCTTGACTTACGACCACAACTGATCCCAAAATTGCCATTTACTACGTGAGATGATTCCCATCCAGCCCCATGTTACAACCACACCTGTTAAGTGAATCCCTGCAGTTAGGTTACTAACCATGGTTGTTAAGTGAATCTGGCTTCCCCATTGACTTGGCTTGTCAGAAGGTCACAAAAGGGGATCACATAACCTGAGGACACTGCAACCGTCATAAATATGAACCAGTGACCAAATGTTTGAATTTTGACTGTGTGACCATGTGGATCCTGCAGTGGTGGTAAGTATAAAAAATGGTCGTAAGTGGCTTTTTTCAGCGTTATTGTAACTTTGAACAGTCACTAAATGAATAGTTGTAAGTTGAGGACTACCTGAAGTTCTTTTTGTTTCCTTTTTGATCCCAGGACCGAGTTTTGGGTTGTGCCATTTTAATCTTTATCAAGTTTCCTTGTATATAATCACTGGAAGTCATTGGTTAGCTTTAATTTGTTGAGGAAACATGTCTCATAAAAATAAGCTAATGAAAAAGAAAAAAGAAAAAAAAAGTGATTTTTCTTGGCAATCCCACAGTATATAATAAAAAGGATTTTATTTCAAAATAATAGAGTTATAAATCCCATGCCATTAGCCTGAAAGTATTTTACATATTTCTGCTTCAACAAAGCCATTTAATGAGGAAAGCGGTATTAAAATAGTGCAGAATAAAATCTTATGCAGAAAACTATTTATTACTTGATACCTAATTGCTCATGCACCTGGCAATGAGGCAGCACTTATTTTGACAAAAAAAAAACCCCAAACAAACTCAAACCCACCCTATGTTAAAATATTGCATTATTTATTTTGTTTGCATCTTGAAAATCTGACTTCGTGCTGGTAATATATTCTATCCCTTTGCAAGAAAGGCTTCCCACCCAAGGCAGAAACACTAACCCTATACATGTAGTCCTCGACATATGACCACAATTCAGCTCAAAATTTCTGTTGCTAAGCGAGACATTTGTTAACTGAGTTTTACCCCATTTTACAGCCTTTCTTGCCACACAATTCCTAAGTGAATCACCGCTGCTGTTAAATAACTAACACAGTTGTTAAGTGAATCTGGCTTTCCCATTGAGTTTGCTTGTCAGGAGGTCACAAAAGATTATCACATGACCCCGGGACACTGTAATTGTCATAAGTATGAGTCAGTTGGCCAAGCATCTGAATTTTGATTACATGACCCATGGGAATGCTGCAATGGTCAGAAGTATTCACATTGCAGCACTGGACAAAAGGGCCCAGCAGAGATTCAACTACCTGAAATTTCTCAGGAAACAACAACTGAATGAAAAACTGCTGGTGACCTTTTACTGCTACACCAGAGAGAGTATTTTAACTTACTGCACATGTGTATGGTTTGCCAATAGGAAGACAGCACTCCAGAGGGTTAATGTCATTGCCCAGAGGATCATTGGTTGCCTTCTCCCCCCTTTGGAAGAGCTTTATAGCTTCCGCTGCCTTAAGAAAGTTCAAAACATCCTTAAAGATCCATCTCATCCTGGGCACCCCTTTTTTTGAACAATAAAAACTGAAGCTGAAAAACAGCTTCTATCCCAGAGCAGTAACTATATTGAATTCTACTTTATAGTGCAATATTAATGCAATATCAGGGGTTTTCAATTGTATAGAATGTGAGGGATGTATGTCTGTGTTTTATTTTGTGATTATAATGTACGCTGAATATGGCATTTAATTTCGTTGTACAAGGAGCAATGACAATAAAGTAAACTAAGTGTGAAAAACAGTCATAAATCACTTTTTTCAGTGCCGTTGTAACTTTGAATGGTCACTAAACAAATTGTCAAGGATTACTTGTACTCCTATATGGATTATCAAAATGAAATTATTCAGCGCAGGATTCTGAAAACTAGTATTAAAATATAGGGATATAACCAATCCAAGTTGCTTTTGTTTCCCTTACTACTAGTATCTTACACATCAAGGCACCACAGTATCTACATACCATGATTATTCAATTTTCATAAGGTCATTACGGGAAGTTGACAGTATTACTGTTCTAATCTGTAATCACATTGTAATTGCGAATGAACTTTAACTGCTTATTGTCAATGAGCCAGAAAGGTTTCAAGGAAACTTTTGGGGTCCCCCCCTCCCCCCACACACCAAGCCTCCTGTTGTTTTGCAGTTTAATTAAACAATTAATCCTAAAAAATGATATGACCCCACTTTCAATGGCAGTTCGCCAATTATCTGGATGACAGCAAACACTTCTGCATATTTTAAAAATATTGACATCTATGTTAATGGCGGTGCACACATCTGAACATCAACTCTGACAATGTAGAAATCTATAATGCACTTTTTTTTTAAATCTAGAAGGGACTAGGAATATTCACTTTATTAATAAATTCAGCAGGGAAACATTACAATGTAAAGAACCTGCCTTTGAAATCTTGCTGCCAAAATAACTCTTTAAATGCTCAAAGAAATTGACTTTATCACCTTCCAAAAGCTGTTTGCCACTTTGAGGGATATTTCATGATTGCCTTGCTGGGGAATAACTTGCATTTCCTTGGCCTCAATTACTTCCAGTTGCCTTCTTTCCCATTTTGGGCAGCCAGCTTTGTGAAATGTCACTCTCTATTAAAAACTATCTACCACTTCTGCATCTGCTGACTTGAGGTCACCAGAGTCACCTCTGCAAAAGCAAGGCATTCGAAGAGAAGGAACAAGCATTTGATGAATGCAAAAGACATGGCTTTTATTTTTATTTTATTTTTCCTTTTGCTGCACAGTCAATTTTTATCAATCACAACTTTCATTCTAGTTTTCCGAGCATCGCTGTATTTAGTTGTAAGGCAGAGGAACAGAATGTCAAGCTTATGCAATCGAGATACCACAAAATAATCTCCCAAGAGTGGACGTAAATTTGATCTTGCATTTTGTGCTCATGTGAACCTCAGCAAGGAACACAGGCACAATGCATTTAAATCCCTCCTTCCCTCCCCCAGCAAAAAGCCAAGTATTTGTCGGTCCATGGGGCCTTCAGCACTTCTACTGCTGACCTATGAGGACAACCAGAAAAGAATAGTTACTCAGGCACCATTTACAGCCCAAAAAAACATTGTACTAGAAAAGCAATAGCTTTTGCAAAGGAAAGCAAAGGCAACATCAGCCTGTAAGTTCCACTTACTTTGTAACAAAGTGTATTTATCAAAGTGTCTACGGGGGAAATGCACAAATAATTGGGACTAATATTCACGACAGTGGGATAAATTGTGGAAGTTTACTGTGATCTAATGGGGTGTTTTTAGGTGATTTCCAAAGGGAACGAGATAAATTCATGGGAAAATGGAATTCATGCAAGCTTCCAATGGGTTCCTGGTTTCCGATGGCTATAAATATCACTTCAAAATCTTTTAATAACAGCTGCTAGGGAACAAGAATGGAAACAGATGCACGAGCTGCTTGGAAGGTCTTGGATACGCAAAAGGCAGAGAAGTCCAGAAAGGATAGAACTGGGCACTGATCTAGTGGATTCTTGCTACGTTGTCATGGCAGCCATTCATAGTGTCCACTATGGTCCCTGCAGCTGCTGCTGACAAAAGCACAATCTCTGGTCTGAGTGGTTTTTTTGGGTTATGCTCATGCATTCCTGAAATCTTGCTTTATTTTATTAACAAATGTATATAGTTGTCCATCTACCAATATAATTCTGGGTGGAAACCACTAAAATATGGTGTTGCATAAGATAGGTGCTATAACAGTGAAGACAGGATTCTAGTTCCAAAGGTGAACTGCTTCATGAAGGTATCCCAAATTATGTCCACTCTGCTGCATTTAGCAGGACAGGCAGAACTCATTAGAGATAGACAGTCCAATTTCAATGTGGAATTTTTTGGAATCACTGTTCTCCCATTTTGGGAACAATTCTAAACCATCTAAATCTTCCCACTTGAAATATGAGTGCTTCTCTAAATAAAGGTGAACTCTGATAACAACTACAGTAAGATATGGACTGTCATCTCCAAGACACTTTTGAATGCAGTTAAAACACAGAAATATGTTGGGCCTCCCTAAGGTATGGCAAAGCTAGACAGAATACTAAAAAGCAGAGACGTTACCCTGCCAACATAATCAAGGCTATGGTTTTCCCAGTTGTAATGTATGGCTGCAAAAGTTGAACCACAAGGAAGGCTGAGCACCAAAAAATTGAGACCTTTGAACTATGGTGCTGGAGAAGACTCCTGGGAGTCCCTTGGACTGCAAGGTGATCAAACCAGTCAGTCCTAGAGGAGATCAACCCCAATTGCTCTTTAGAAGGCCAGATCCCGAAGATGAAACTCAAATATTTTGGCCACTTAATGAGAAGGAAGGACTCGCTGGAGAAGGGCCTAATGCTGGGAATGATTGAGGGCAAAAGAAGAAGGGGATGGCAGAGAATGAGGTGACTGGATGGACTCACTGAAGCAGTCGGCGTGAGCTTAAATGGACTCTGGAGGATGGTAGAGGACAGGAAGTCTTGGAGGAATATTGTCCATGGGATCGTGATGGGTAGGGCATGACTTCACAACTAACAACAAGGTATTTTTAACCTTAGCACCTACATTGGACTACAATTTTTTTTTTCAAACAATAAATTCCATGTCAAAAAAACATAGTCTGATCAGGAGCCAAATTATGTTTGTGACTTTCAAAGTAATGGCCGATCAAATCTCCTTACTCCAAAACATTTTTGTAAGGTACAAATGTTTGATGCATGAAAAGAAAAGTACTGGGCATCCTTTCCATATGACAACAATTGAACTACAAGTAAAAACAGAACTCCAATTCTTGTTCCATCAATTGAAGTTCTTATTATTTCTCAAGGAGCTTATTGTGGTTTTGATCATGGCCTCTATAATTATCGCTGTTGCTTCATAGCACGCTGGGTATCAACTACTGTAGGGCAAATCGTGAACTAGCTCTTCCATTCTGATTGTCACCTATGAAAGATGTAAAATATACATAGATAGGGAAAACAGCTGTTACCACCCTGGAAGGGATCAGACTTCACATTCAGTAAACCAGCAATTTTGATGGCCAACAACTAACCCTTCTCATTGTTCACCCCCAACTCCACATGGCAAGGCTCCATTCCCCAAAAAAAGCTCTGGGTTGCCTCATTTATGACTTAATTAGCACAAGTGTTTTAATCAAATTATATAGTCTTCCAAAGGTTGCCTTAGCAGCAGGTTAGCAGCATTGCTGAACTGTTTTATGTCATTCTAAACCTAATCAAACATGGTGGCATACATCTAAAAGAGCACACACAGAATCTGTTTCTAGGAAGGGAAACATTCTTGAATAAATTCCTGTTTCCTGTTCACCTTAACAGGAAGAAATGGATTTTCCATTCGTGCATTGCTTCTTGGACAAATTGTTTCCTCAAATGCCATTTTGAACTATGAATTCCATTCTATTGCTAGCAAGGGGGATTCTTAGATGGAAATCTTAATCTTTCCTTAATATGCTAACAGGATCCTCTTCTAACTAGGTCTCTGTCATGCTCGGAATCTTAACTAACATATATTTCACCTGAGCAGAAAAGAGTGCCTGCCGTTTCACGATAGTCTCATTGTGCATTCATAAGACATGCTGCTACTTCTCTATTTATTTTAAAAGGTGTTTACTGTTCTAAATATGCTCATCATAGTAGCTAATGGCCTGATCTTTCTAAGAGGTGATCTTAAACATTAGCACTCACTTTATTTAATGTTTACTTTCCATGAAAAACTAAAGTGGGGCAACCAAATCGAAGGTTACAAAAGAAATGAAACTCCCATGTAGTGTATTATCTCAATGAGTAATGGCATAGAGGTAGTTCCCAGATTACCAGCTATTTGGATTGGTTATATCCCTATATTCCAATTCTAGTTTTCAGAATCCCTGTGCTGAATAATTTCATTTTGATAATCCCTATTTATTCTTGAATACAGGTAACCCTTGATTTACAATAATTTGTTTAGTGACTGTTCAAAGTTTAACAATGGCACTGAAAAAAGTGATTTATGACTGTTTTTCCCATTTCTGACCATTGTAGCATTCCCATGAGTCACATGATCAAAATTCAAAATTTAGATGCTCATATTTATGACAGTTACAGTGTCCTGATCCCCTTCACAAGCAAAATCAATGGGGAAGCCACATTCATTTAGCAGCCATGTTGCCAACTGCAGTGATTTATTTAAGAACTGTGGCAAGAAATGTCATAAAATATTTATGATGGTTGCAGTGTTCTGGGGGTCAAGATCTTCTGACCAATGTGAAGGCCAGATTCATTTAACAACCATGTTGCTAAATCAACACTTGCAAGCCTTCACTTAACAACTGTGGCAAGAAAGGTCATAAAAGGGGCAAGACTCACTGAACAACTGTCTTCTTTAGCGACTTAAATTATGGGCTCAAGTGCGGTGGTAAATCGAGGACTATCTGTATTTTAAAAGAGAGGTACACCAAATTAAACCAATTTTTTTTTTCAAACAATGATTGACAAAGTAGTATTTTAATGCAATTCTCATCTTACCTTTTCTTTTTACATTTAAGCATATAAGAAGCTGACTTATATTAGGTCAGACTTTTTTTTAACTTTTCAAGCTCAGTACCTTCTACCACAACCGGTAAGCGGCTTCTAAACCTATTTGCGTATCACACACCGTTTGACTCTCCTTTAACTGGAAATACCAAGGATAGAATTTAGGAGCTCAGAATGCCCAAAATGTGGGAGCTACTCAGCCATCCAAGTGTGCAGAACACAAACCAGCCTTGAGTGTTCCCGACCATCTGTTCTAAATTTTTCAGCATCATTTACCTAAATCTGAGCATTCCCATCTTAGAAGAGTTCAAGTGCTTTTTATGTATGCATAAGTGAGCGTAAGGAGGAGAGGAGAGGAACCGACCCATCTGTTTCCTTAATCCAGTAAGGACAGAGAGCTGGATGTAATGACTGCAGTTCATGGCAGGCTGCTTCACCAGCTATTAGAAAAATTTCCAATGCTTCCCATGGTGTTTGTATTGTTTACCAAACCATTGATAAATGAATTCCTTCACTTCCAATGGTTTTGTGGTGACCCATGAAAGCAACACAGCCACAGAACAGGTCTAACTTCCCTTTATTGCTCCAACTGTGCCCCCAAAACATCCCCACATTCACTACTAGTCCTGGAGCAAAGCTCTCACACGCACCTTTAGAAGCCTCTGGCTGCGAGTAGTCCGGTAAGCAAGATTTGCCACCTGGAAACCAGGGCCAGCAGTCCAATAAGCCAGGTTAACCAAACAGTAACAAGGGCCAGAAGTTCAGCGAAGCAGACAAACCCCACAAGACAGAGCACAGTAATCTCCAGACGTTGGCAAGTGCACACAAGGCTCCACAGACTCAACAAATTCAGTGCTTGTTCCCAACAAATGCCCCTCCTACCGGCCTCTCCTTACATCTCAGTCCCCAGGTGTGCCTTGTGAAGGGGGGCAGGGGCACTCTCCTCCCTCGTAGCCAGCCCAATCTGCATTGGTCACACCTCCTCTCTTCTCTCCTTATTCTAAAATCAGGAGGGGGTAGCCCTTGCACTTCTCCTCAGCTCTGTCTCTCCTGCTCCTCCCTGTCTTCAGGCCTTTCTAATTCAGAAAAGCCTTGTCTAGAGTGATTCTGACTTTCCCCGGTTTCCTCCAAGGCCAACGAAGCCACCCTCTCAATCTCTGTCAGCTTTTGTTCCAACTCATCTTCCACACAGATTCAGACTTTGACGGGTTTAAAACCCATGACAGGTTTATTTTCCAAATTTTCCCTTTTCTGCCTAGATCTGTCAAATCGACGTATGATGACAACCGAGCCAAACATTTCTGCTGCTAAGAGAGACAGTTGTTAAGTGAACTTTGCCCCATTTTACAACCTTTCTAGCCACTGTTGCTATGTGAATCACTGCTCTTGTTAAGTTAGTAACACGTTTGTTAAGCAAATCTGGCCTCCTCATTAACTTTCCTTGTCAGAAGATCTCAAAAGGGGGGATTGGCTGACCCAAGGGACACCACAACCATCACAAGTATGAATCAGTTGCCATGTGTCTGAATTTTGATCATGTGGCCATCAGGATGCTATAACAGTCGTAAATGTGAAAAATGATCACAACCACTTTTTCAGTGCCATTGTAATTTTGAACAGTCACTAAATGAATTGATTTAAATCGAGGACTACCGGTACCTCAAAGTCCACATCTTGCTGGAGGATTTTCCAACCTGGTTTTAAGTCTTTCCATGCTTCCCCCTTTGGGACCATCAGCCTTTCACTGTAGGTTATTCATTGGACAATTGCAGCAGCTTATTTTAGTAGTTTGAAATGGTACTGAATGAACGGCTTTTAATTATTCTGCCGGAGTCTTGCTTTTACAGTGGGCGTTTAGCTCTGCGCGTGCCGAGACATAATGATCTGGAAAGCACGGAAAAATCCATACCCCAGTTGGTCTCTGACAGCTGTGACTGTCAGAAATTTAAAATTACATCGAAATAAAATAAATCCCCCCCCCCCTTGCTAGACCCCTTTAAGCCGAATCTATGCACAAAGATGCCTGACCCATCCAGTCTGCCAGGAAATAGATTTTTCTCTTGTTCTGCCAATTCAGCCTAGCGTTTCTTTTCCCTGCAACTCATTCTGCATGTCGAACTTGTGCATTATCTAGGCATAAGAAGCAGCGACTAACAATTCAGGAGGAATGCCGAGTCCGAATCCAACAGAGATTAAAGCATATTGAGTAGCTTACAGATCAGGGGAGAGAATAGTGAATTAGCAAAAGGGGTTAAACCAAATGACATTTCCTGAAAGGAGGCACTGTTGGATGGATGGATGGATGGATGGATGGATGGATGTATTCATAGCTTGGGACCGGGGTATTTATGGGACCGCCTGTTGCCATCGTCAGCCTCCAACCGACCTGTGCGTTCCCACAGGGCAGGCCTCCTTGGAATACCGCC
>JAEANM010006443.1:0-18592 GCA_017656035.1 Myanophis thanlyinensis | reverse complement strand
AGAGAGAGAGAGGGAAATTTAATCAAGGATCCTGGAAAAAGAGCAAGGAAAAACAAAACAGAAATGATGGCTTTAAAAAAAAAAAAAAAGCTTGGGAAATGTAGCAATAAAGATTTTCCTACAGTCAGAAGAAAAATCTGGAGTTACCCAAGTATTTCATCATGTCACAAAGGCAGGGACTGCAGTAGCTGAGACAGGAAGCAATTAAACCATGAGTCAAATACTTGAATATAGGCTGACTTGTCATGAGAAAAACTCCTGGTGGGATTCCCAGTTAGTGACATGTTTATGCAGAAAACTAGATAGACCAGATCAAAGGATAAAGCAAGTAAATTTCAAAAAGGGATTGCCTCTTTTAGGGCTTTATTTTATTATTAAGGGTGTTCTACTTCCAAGCTTTAAAATTCCAGATATGATGTCCATTTGGAGATTAATGCACTTTGGAATAGCTGCTTACAAAAACAGCATAATGGGAATGCATTTCTTAGAAAGTTTTGTCTTTTGTATGGCTGAAGATCAAATAAGGGAGGCGTCATCCAGAAACTGTAGCTAATCTAAGGCTGGTTGTTTTGAAATAAGACAATCCCATACTCTTTATATAGTTTCATTTAATTTAATTTCTCTATTTTAGGGCAAATAATTCAATCCAGTTTCAAGCAAGAGTTTATAAGGGGAGTGTTTTGGTTTCCTTTGTGTGTGTGTGTGTGTTTTGCTGCAAACAGTTTGTATAAATATATATTTTCTGTTTGGATGTTGGTCAATTTCTTCAGGTCGCTAAAGGTAGATGAAGGGGCGTATCACTTAGATGCTTGAACCTGCCGCACTGGACAACCAATCACAGGACCAAAGAATTCTCATACCTTGAGGTGTAAACCTGGGCAAAAATGTTGAAGCCAAGCGGACTTAAAATTCCTGGGAGGACCGGCAAGCATGCCAGTCCGGTGGGACGTCCTGGTGGGACAGCAGCAACTACTTCCACAACCAGCAATGCCACAAAAGAAGGTAAGCGGCATGTAAATTGTTTTTCTCCAGAAAGATCATTGCTCAGTCTGATTCAAAGTTCTTCCAACAATGCACCTGTTGCTTCTAAATCCATATATCTCTTGTCTCCACCCCTTTTTTATTAGTTTATAATATAAAACACAAAAGCAAATAATAGAAAAAATAGGGGAGGGAAAAGGGAAGAGAAAAGTGTAGAGAAGAAGGGAAAAAGTAAGAAAAGACTCCCTTTGGTGCAATAGAATAAGAAGTAACATCAAACCTCAACTTTTTACTTTTACGTAATAGTATAAACTAGCGATTTCTATAAACAACAGATGTATCTAATCAGTAAAGCCCAAAATCAACGTTTTCTTTTTTCCCACCTCAAGCACAATGTCCAGAAGTGGTTTCCAAGTAGAAACAAAAGTAGTGGTGTTTTTTTTTTCTTTTATCAAAGCAGTCAGTTTATCCATCTCTGCTAAGTCCATCAATTTTTGCAACCATCCATCCATCCATTGTCGGGCTGAATCCATACATCTTGTTACTGGTCATCCTATTCCTTTTCCTTCCTTCCATCTTTCCCAGCATTCTGGGTCTTCACATAATACGTCCGAAGTAGGTTAATTTGAGTCGGGTCATTTGTGGTTGATTTGTTTGATCAAGGAATTGTTACCTAATGACAAGGGGGAAGGAGATATATTCTTCTTGTAGTTAATTTGCCATGAACAGAGGGGGCAGGGAGGTTCGTCTGTGGCTGCATATGGCTGTAACAGCTGCCTGTATAGTCTGCAGTGCAGACAGTTGCCCCCCAGGGAGATGTTTGATGGACGGGCAGAGAATGAACAAGGGACTTCCTTAGTGGGATCATCTCCTTTTCTCTATCAGTCCTAATTTTATTGGCCCCTTCAAATCAGTCTTGACTACTGGCGACTGCCTGCATGAGTCCCTGCACTTTTCTTGGCAAGATTTTGAGAATCAGGTTGTCTTTGCCTTCTTCCTAACATTAAGAGAAAAGAACAAGCCTAAAGGTCATCCCACTAACTTCTTACCTAAGGTAGAGTAGAACTCATCTCCTGGTTTCTAGCTTGGTTCCATCAACCAGGGGTGTCAAACTCGATTTCATTGAGGGCCGCATCAGGGTTGTGTTTTGATCTTGGGGAGGGGCAGGTGTGGCCAGCTTGACATCTCTCATGTTGGGGACACCTATGGCAGCCCGAGCGCTCTGCCAGAAAAAACGAACCCAACAACCTCCCCCCCCCAGCTGTGGTTTTGGCTACAATGGCCTCCTGCAATCTCTGCCAGCAAAAATGGAGCTCGGGAGGAGCTCTGTTTTCACTGGCAGGGGCACCACGGGATGGTCCTTTGCTGTTTCGAGGGTGACCCTGCGGGCCAGATCTAAGCACCCCACTGGCCAGATCCGGCCCCAGGCCTTGAGTTTGACACCGCTGCACTACACTAACCCGGCTCTCAGCAGTCTTAATACCCCATCAGGTAGGTAATTCCTGTGTTGATGGAACGAGTTGAAAGGGCGAAAAAGGGCACATGAGCACTGCCTTGGTCTTCTGGTATGACCCCCCCTTTTTTTTTCTCCTCACAGAGATCTCAAAAATGTACTGCTATGAGAAGTACTATAGCTTCATTAAACTTTTCTTGGACTTTAAAGATGATGAGTTATCCTAATCACTTGATAATTAGATTTATACAGTACACCGATCTCCTGGTGATTAGATTCCTGTCACAAAGTCACTCTGTGAGATTCTTTATATATTTTTGTGGAGTTTTTGTTTTTTTTTAATAAAGTGCATCAGGACCTCTAGGTGGGCCATCTAACTGCCCATCTTTTCTAACAGGGATGTTGTTACCTGACAATATGGTCTTCATTGGTTCTAGAAATGACAGTCACCCTGTAAAATTGGGTATTGTAAAATGCAGCAATTTGAACAGGGATTTGCATGTTCTGAAGCAGTATTTCACATAGGTTGTAGTTTCTGAGAGAAAAGAGAGAAAAGGAAGCATTATACATTTTTTCTCATTAAATATTGATTTAAAAAAAAAACATGCCAGTATTTTTGAACTGAGATCTTTCTTTCCACTTACCCAACCCCAGAAACCAATTGCCATCCCGCAGACATTTAGTACAATGAAAACTGTTGATTCTCAGAGTGTGAACTGATTCGTGAACAATTCGTTCCTTTATTGAGTATAATGTACAGTGCCTCTTTACAGTATCTGGTGTTTTAAAAAAAAATACTGGTTTTTTATTGGCTACTTTGCCTTGGTCTAAATGGGTGCCTGCCAGCTGTCAGTTCCTGTCTAGTTTGTTTTGAGTCCCCGAATCATCAGCCAATGTGCTGGGTATTTTTCTAGCTCTTTTTATTCTTTCCAGGACAACTAAATGTTTGAGAGAAGTTATGTAAAGGTTTCAGGTCTCTCTGCTTTTCCATTAGCAGGATAACTTCTAAAAACTGAGCAGAATGGGAACATGTTTTATGTAAGAGAAGATGTCAAAAGAACAATTGAATATAAAAATGGGCTGCATTTGTCTGGATGGCTGCAGGGGAAAAAGCCTGAAAAAGTTTTCCCAACCCCTCTGTGGGACTATAAAGCTAAATTAAGCCCCTTCACCAGATGCTTGAAAGCAAACCACATTTCACCAAGCAGTGAATTCTGGCAGTAATCTGGATAACCTCATTAAACTCTTCTGAATGATTCCTGCAATATTTATTTGGCATAAGTCCATGTAGATTTTGATCTGGTGGCATCTGTTCACGTTCATTATTTTAAAACAAATATTTTAACAATAGGGAGATCCGTCACAGATTCAGAGACTGTAATATACTGTAATGAATTGCAACATAGTGCATTTAACCAGGTTGGTTTACTAAGCTTTAGCTAGTTGACTAAGCATTAATGAGTTGGATTTACGTAACATGTACATTCTGAAACTCTGAGACTGCATTTGACTCTCTAAACCTTTTGGGTTATGGGGATGTCCAGACTTTGTTTCTAACCTGTAATTTCTGAGATTTTTATTTCTTAAAATTTTTAAGTATGAATAGGAAATATTCATTATTTGCTATAATTAATTTTAATTAATTCAACAGAAATAATGTTGAATCAAGTTTAGCTGTCAGTCCTGCCCCATCTTGGTCTCTTCGGAAAGAAAGACCCTCGACTCCATGTTTAGCAAAGAGTACAGGTAGTCCTCAACTTACAACAGTTCATGTAGTGATTGTTTACAGTTACAACAGTACTGAAAAAAGTGGCTTATAACCGTTTTTCACACTTAGACCATTGCAGCATCCACATGGTCACATGATCAAAATTCCAGGAGTAACTGACTTGAAGAACCACAGGCTGACATAAAGCACTTTAGGACTTGTTGAATTAGTAACCATATACCATCAACCTGGCAGTCTTAGTACCCTCATAGAGAAATGTTTTCAGGATGATTTTCCCTAGCCTATTGCTTCAGATCTCCCATTTCTATTTCAATCAGGTCCATCTACCTTGCTGCTCAACATCCTTTTTTTCTTTCCTTCCACCCTTCTCAAGACAGCTAGGTTTTTGCATAATATATATCCAAAATACATTAATTTGACTTTGGTCATTTGTGTCTCAAGTAAGAACTCCAGATCGATTTGTTCAATAGTCTTGTCCACTTATCATTCTCTTTGTGCTAAACTTGATCCGTCCTCATCTGATTGCTTTACTTCTGCATTGTAACTATTTCTGTTTTAAATTAAATTCCCTTAATTTTTTTTTGTTCTTTTTTTTTCTTGGATCTTCCAGAAACATCAAGATTTTCCCAAGGAGGTAGATAGGTCCTTCCTATTTTTCAGTCTCCCCATTTTGGCTGTAGATACAGTGGCCCTCACCGCACATTTACAAGGGATCTTATAGTTGTTGCTTCTAGCTAGATAGGAGCCTCAGTGGCATGGTGATTAGAATACAGTACTGTAAGTACTACAGTACTTCTGCTGACTGCTGGTTCAAATCCCACCAGGCTCAAGGTTGTCTCAGCCTTCCATCCTTCTGAGGTGGGTAAAATGAGGACCCAGATTGCTGAGGGCAATATGTTGACTCTGTAAACCACTTAGAGAGGGCTGGAAAGCACTATAAAGCAGTATACAAGTCCAAGTGCTATTGCTATTGCTATTCCCAATCAACCTACAGTCTCCCTATAGGAAGTTGGGCCCAGTTTCTCTTCCCTCTTTCTCCCAGCTTTGCCTAATTCATAGTTTTGAAAATAAAAATATAACATGCCCAACCAGTTGTTCCTTTATGCTTTCTGGAGAAATGACTTCATTGTCATCACACGATCATGATTACCATTGATACAGGAGATCAGATGTCCAACCTCTCATCAATTTTCCTCAGCCTGGTGTCCTCAGATGTGGTGGGATTACAACGGTGAGCATTCAGAGACATCTGGAAGGCTCTACTACTTGCAAAATGAGTGCCTGTAAATGAAATAGATCCCCGCCTTCAGAGGACTCACATACCCTTTGACTTTCCATGAGCCAGTCTGGAAGTGTTTGAGGGGGGAAAAAAACCCTTAATGTTTGTTGTGCTTCTCTCCAGATATGTTTCCCCCCCCCCTCCTTTTACCAGATAACCATGGAAACAGGGGCAGCCTTCTTGCATTTCTGCTCCTCCTGACAGCTGGCTGCCTTGGCACAAGCCTGTAACTAGATTAAGTATCAAATTCTGCAACCAGTGGGAAAGAGAAAAGTGAACAAACGCCGTTCAAGCTGCCATAACCCTTCATCTTTTCAGATGGTGAAATGTTTTCTGACCACATGCTGCCAGCTGCAAACTGAAACTTAAAAAGGGGCAGCTGTGTTTTTAAATCACTTCTCTTGATACTCGATGAACTGAAACCTCATTAAAGACAGTTGGTACCATTTGGGTTGCTCTCCAGGCAGCTTTGATTTTATTTAAACGGAGGGACATATCGGACTCCTTGAAGCTCCTTTGTAGAACTGGAGGAAACTTATGGTTGAAGTTAGCAATGGAAGGCCAAGTTCATTAAATGTTCAGAAGGCTTTGGGAAACAAACAGTCTCCTAAAAACAGAACCATCTGTGTACATTCGGTGAACCCTTCGCAGAGATCAGTCGCACACAGATCAGTATCCACGTGCTAAGATGCTTATTCTGAACCTCCAATTCATCTAAAAGATCTTCTCTTAGTAGATGATAGAACTGGGTGGATCTATTCAGATGTTGCTGAGCTAATTTCCAGTAGAGACAACCAGCTTGAACTGTTAGAACATAAGAGTACTTATAAAAGTATAGACTTATCTAGTCTAGCATTCTTTTTCTCAGGTGGCCAAGCTCCAAGCTGGACTTAACTTCTCCAGTGGGTCCATTGATAAAAAGCAATTTAACTAATTTATGATAACAGGTTTGCCATTTCAGCAAATGGACCTTCTTGCTCATTTTCCTGCATGGTATCCCCAACGACTCTTCCAGCATCTGGTCAGAAAATCCAGCATGGATTGGAGCATACATCTTTTTTTGTTTGTTTCATTTAGCCTTTAATCCTTGGGAAGAATTACTTGTTTCCCTGCTGCTGCTTGTATTTGAACGTAACTGTCCAAAGTCCGGGGTGTTGTCTCTTGTGAAGACTTTGCTCGTTCCGACCGACCTCTCTTCATTCTTTTTTTTGCTTCTTCTTAACAGGGTCACCTCTCCACAAACAGGGTTCCACGTCTTCCACAGGTGCCTCCGAGAAGCTGCCAGGGTCAAAAATTGCTGAGGTGGGCGATGATTTCCTGGGGGACTTCGTGATGGGTGAACGTGTTTGGGTGAATGGAGTGAAGCCGGGCATCGTCCAGTATTTGGGAGAGACCCAGTTTGCCCCTGGTCAGTGGGCAGGAGTTGTTCTCGATGACCCGGTTGGGAAGAACGATGGTTCCGTAGGCGGAGTGCGTTATTTCGAATGCCAGCCCCTCCAGGGAATCTTCACAAGGCCTTCCAAGTTGACCCGCCAACCCACGACGGAAGGTTCAGGAAGTGATGCTCACTCTGTGGAGTCTCTGACAGCTCAGAACTTGTCCTTGCACTCCGGGACCTCCACCCCACCTCTTTCCACTCGCGTCATTCCTCTGCGGGAGAGCGTTCTCAACAACACCATGAAGACTGGCAATGAATCTGGTTCCAACCTCTCAGACAGCGGATCGGTGAAAAAAGGGGATAAAGACTTCAGACTCGGGGACCGTGTCCTTGTAAGTTCCTTATTCAGTATTTCTTGAACAAGTGATATTTTAGGAAGTTCTGGGGGCTTAATTTTTTCGAATGGGAAAAGTGGATTAGGATAATTTTGACAGTTGTTCCCATTTTCCTTTGGAAATTCACTTGTTGGCACAAGTTGATTAGGATAATTTTGACAGTCGTTCCCATTTTCCTTTGGAAATTCACTTGTTGGCACAAGGGGAAAGAAAGACAAAGCCCCTTATCCTTGAAGACATAAAAGATACAGCTATGTTTAAAAAATAGTATGAATAATGATCTGGCATGTATGGAAAACAGCTATGTTTAAAAAATAGTATGAATAATGATCTGGCATGTATGGAAAAAGGATGTACTTTGGGGGCATAAAAATTAACTGTTTTGCCTTCCCCTGAATTACTTGTTAATTGATGTGATTTGTTGTCTTACATTCACCAAGAGTACACTACTTGTATGCTGTTGCAAATTATTTTCTTAAAATATTTCTCTGCTGCTTCCCATTTAAAAAAACCCTCAAAATGCTTTGCATTAAAATAGCAAGATAAAACAGCATGTGATAAATACAAGCATTAAAACAGTGGGTAGAATATATAGATAACAAACGGCTGTATCTGTAAGCTAGGATATGCAAATATTATTTATATATACATTTGGATATTTTTAGCAGGGCCTCTCTACTTTCTGGGTGCTGCATGATGGTAGATAGATGCTTCCCTGAGCAAGTTTCCTGTGTCTTCTGGCAGGAAGACCTTAGATTAGGGGTATCAAACTTGATTTCATTGAGGGCCGCATCAGGGTTGTGTTTGACCTCAGAGGGCTGAGGGTGGGCATCGTCATAATGGGCGCGGCCAGGGTGGGCGTGGTCATGGTGGGCATTTGATACAGGCTCAATATGCTGTTTTCCCCCCTTCCCTTCTTTCTTTCCACAGTTCTTTACTATATCCATTTTCCTATCTCTTCTACCAGATATTACTGGCAAACTTATTACATATTCTTCATGCTCTGCTAAAATTTTTATTTCTAAATTTATACACCATTGTTTAATAGTAAATTGCTCTTTTCCAGGCAGAAAAGCTATTTATACTATTGTATTTTTATTATTCAACTAATAATAAAAATACAATAGCATAAGTAACATTATAATACAAGACCTAACAGCAGAAATAAATTTCCAGGATAGTAAATAGAAATGGCTGTCAATTATAGATTGATTGATTGTAGATTAAATGGACCTGCAGTATGTAAAATCTGGCATTAAACTGTGGTATTAACATAGGATGTTGCTTGTTTTCTATCCAGATCAGACACTTACATGAAGTCACATAATTGCAATCCAGTCCTCCTGCAGCACTCTGTCAGCTGTGTGTCCTGTTTTTGGCCAGCAGAATGCTGCTGGAGGCCAGGGAGGTGAAAAACGGACTGTGAGGGGGCCTCCCAGGCTTCCAGCAGCACTTTGTTGGCCAAAAATGGGACACATGGAGGCCCTGCGAAGCCCCCCGCGTGGCCCATTTTTGGCCTCCCTGGCACTGTGCCGGCCAAACGTTTTGTTTGCTTGTTGGTTAGAATGCAGTATTGCAAGCTAACTCTGCCTACAGCCAGCAGTTCGATCCTGACCGGCTCAAGGTTGACTCAGCCTTCCATCCTTCCAAGGTTGGTAAAATGAGGACCCAGATTGTTGGAGGCAATATGCTGACTCTGTAAACTGCTCAGAAAGTGCTGTCAAGCACTATGTAGCGGTTCATAAGCCTAAGTGCTATTGCTATTCACTTTGCTGTATAGGGTATCATTCTAAATTGCCTCCTAGCCCACTTTTTGATCTATGAAATTGGAAACTGGATTGCACAGTTCAGAGGGCCATGCCTAGACAATCGAAAAGGCAGAAACGAGACTGTATGGCTGCTTATTTAAGCAGCCGCCTTCATGCTGATTAGGGCAAGTCAGGCAAGTGGCTGTGGCAGCAATTGTTCCTCCTGCAGGATGGGAAACAGTTGTTCCTTTGACAATGGAGTCCTTTTTCTTTTTATTTTTTTATTTTTTTTAGTTTGCATTACTTCCTTTAATCTTTTTAATTGTATTGTTTAATCAAATTACTATTTAAAAATGGAGAAGCGCTGAGCTGAGCAATTGGTAGCCCTCAGCAAATTTCTATCCAGAAGTGGGATAAACTTTTGGCTCAATGAGTAGCAGAATAAATCAAGCAGAGACTAACTTGATTATAATAAGTGTGTTTTTATAATACATTTTGTTATATTTTTAACCCACCTTTTAAATATATATTTTGATCAGCTGAAAAATAAAAGATACAGAAGATTAAACAGTAAAGAAATATGCCTCGTATATATGTCATTTGAAGCAATAATTTCAGGTTTTAAAAACCTGGCAGGAATTATTAATGCTTCTCTTTTCACAGATGAGATATACTGTTTGGGCAAACCAGGGTTTATTAGGCAATAAAGCAGGCTAATGGGCTACATTGATTTGCATACATTAAGCCAGAATCTCAATTTTAGCTGTGGTGTTTTGTTTTTTGTTCTTGACAAGAGGAATATATATGTGGTGTGAGCCTATGTATAGTGTTGGTCTATGTCAGGTGTGTCAAACTCGATTTCATTGAGGGCCGCATCAGGGTTGTGTTTGACCTCAGGGGGCCAGGGTGGGTGTGGCCAGGGTGGGCATAGCCAGCTCAACATCACTCATGTCAGGGGCGCCTATGGTGGCCCCTATGGTGTCCCAAGCGTTCTGCCAGTGAAAATGGGCTCCCGAGCTCCATTTTCAGCTACGACAGCTTCCTGCAAGCGAAAATGAAGCTCGGAAAGGCCGTCCACAGCCCTCCCAAGCTCCGTTTTCACTGGCAGAGGCACCACGGTCTGGTCCTTCACTGTTCCCAGGATGGTCCTGCAGCCCAGATCTAAGCATCCTGCAGGCTGATCCGGTCCCCGGGCCTTGAGTTTGACACCGCTGGCCTATGTTCACTCTGCAGACCTCAGAATGAAATGAATGTAAAATAAAAATGAATCCATGTGGAACAGAGAGCCCGGCCAATATCAAGGAAAGAATTTGTGGGCATCTTAGTCCTCCATTGCCTTTTCTCTGATCTGTGGGCTGAGGGTATAACACCCTTCTATGATTGTTAAGCTGTCTTTGCTTATATAGGTAGACCTCGATTTACCAAAGTTAATTTAATGACCATTCAGTTACAGTGGGATTAAAAAAAGTGACACAATCATTTTTCATACTAAATGACAGTTGCAGCCTCCCCACAATCACACAGTCAAATTTCAGGTGCTTGGCAATTGACTCATACTTATGAGGTTGCATAGTCCATGTGATCACCTTTTCTGACCTTCTGACAAGCATAGTCAATGGAGAAGCCAGATTCGCTTAACAACCGTGTTACTAACTTAACAGATTCACCGTGTTACTAATTGCAGATTCACTTAACAACAGTGGCAAGAAAGGTCGTAAAACAGGACAAAACTCACTTAACAAATGTCACACTTAGCAACGGAAAGTTTGGGCTCAATTGTGGTTGTAATCTGCCTACTACAGAGAACTCAAGAGATTAAGATTAGATCCAGATTTACTTTCTGCCCAGTCCTTGCTCTGAAATTATAAATCTGTATAGACTTGCAGAATAATCCCACCCATGAATAAACAGATCCTCGAATTTTGAACCAAAATACAATAAAAAGGTGTCACCTGCGGCACCTGCAATTTTCAGGTCGTTCTTTGTCAGAGGATATCCTTGGACATGAAGGCATTTGATGAATGTAGGCTATAGATTTAGCTCTTAAAACTGACTGAAGAAAGGATAGCTGAATCAATCATTTCACAATCTGCTCCTGGAGTCCCTCATTCATTTGTTTATTCATTTTCCCTCTTTCTTGATGCAGAACAGGCGACCCTAAGAAATGTAAACATTCCTATTATGGATTATTTACCCCTTTGTTTTTGATTTTGGTTCTGGTTTTTTTCAAATCCTTTATAGTCCTAGCTGACTTTTTCATTTCTAATTAGGGAGTGTTAGGAGACTTTATTTCAAAATATACATTAGTAAAGAAACAGCTGAAGCTTCCAAAAAGTATGTTGTGCTGTGTTAATTCCACCTACCCCGGCTTTATCTCTCACAAAAAGCCTCTCATAGTCCTTGAAATATTTGGGTAGATATACCCAAAGTGGTAATATTTAGAAAATAGAATTGAGGATAAACAGGGCAAATAAATTGTTGCCTATTTATAAATTTATAAAGGGGTTAATTTTCTGTTGGCAGCATTGCAAAATAATAGCCGTGTAATTCAAATATTGTGTTCTGTAATTAAAGATTCAACATACAAATGGATCTGAACGAGTTCCTGAGAAACAAAGAAGCCATTTTGATGTCACCCGGAGGCTGAGGGGAAAGCCTTGGTTAATGTAAAACAGGCAAGCAATGTAGCTTCCTTGAGAACTGTGGCATAATTTGAAAATTGCAGAGGAAGCGTAGATGTTATGACTGATGTTATGTTATAATTGAGGCCACATGGCTTTATCGTCCAGTCTTCCTGTTAGGGACGGCAGGGTGGGGTGGCCCTGTTCTGTGAAAAGCCTTAAAAAAAGGATTCTGTCTTAATTGTTCGTTTGTTTTTATTCATCCCATTTCCACCCAGCCTATCTCACCTAAGTGATTCTGTGCAGTTTACAATGCAACGAATGCCATGATACAAAACATAAACAAGAACAAAAAAAAAAACAGAATTAAAAGGGAGAAGATGAAATTATTTAAAAAGAGTTTAAAAAAGTTAAAAAGGCAGAGAAAACACTGTCATGACAGCAATCCCCTCCAGAGGTGCATAATCCTCTTCTCCATTTACATCTGGGTGCACTTTGGATTTTCAACCAATATACTTTGTAAAATTTATTTTTAACATCCCTGCTGTTGCCAATCTTGAACTATGCATGTTTATACAGAATAGATAAAATTACCGGCTGCTCTGTAATTAGGGGACAGCAGCTGGCTGTTTTAAGAAGCCATAAAGTTTGCAGGGCCATGCGCTTGGACATGGGAATTATGAAGGATATTCATAATTCAAAAGAACCCAAGAAGAATTCAGGGAGATTAATAATTGTGAATGCAAGCTTGGGTATCTTGTGTATTGAACTTTTTTTTTGTGCTGGAGTAGAGTGCAGAAAGTAGTCTCCAGCTTTTTAATGCTTTTCAATACTTCTTTAAAAATCTTACCTGCAACTTCTTTCAAGTTTCTTTTTTACATGTATGGGGATTTTATTAAGGAAATAAGATCATAATTATTTGGAGTTGCCTGAGCTCAAAACTTTAGAATTGTCTTACAAGTGAGGTTGTTGGCTTTACAGCTCTCCTTTATGGATACTAAAGATAGTCCTCCACTAAGGACCTGAATTTTATTTTTATTTATTTGCTTGTTCACCTTTATTATTTTTACAAATAATCCAAGATGGTGAACATATCCAACACAACTTCTTCCTTCTCCTACAACAATCCCCATAACAACAATCCTATAAGGTGAGTTGGGCTGAGTGCCTGGCTCAAAGACACCCACCTGGCTTTCATGGCTAAAATGGGACTAGAACTCACAATCTCCTACTTTCTAGTCTGGTGCCTTAATTGGGGCCAGAATTTCCACTGCCAAGCAAAGCAGTTGTTTAAGTAACTTGTGTCTGATTTTAAGAACTTTTTTTTGTCACAGGTGTTAAGAGAATCATGCAGTTATTAAGCCCACTGATTTTCCTTGTCAGAAGCTAGCTGGGAAGATCACAGATGGTGATCATATGACCTTGGGATGCTGCAACCATACTGGTTACCAAGGGTGCAAATTTTAATCATGCAACTATGGGAATGCTGCAACACTTGTAATTGCAAGGATCACTTTTTTCAAGGCTGTTGTAACTTCAGTCACTAAACAAATGGCTGTAAATCAAGGACTACCTGTTTTTGTGAGTTGATGTTTTTGTTTTATTTTAAAGCCGTTAGTTAGAACAATGATGCCATCGGTTGGGCAGACCATTGGTCTATGTAACCCAGGGTGTGATCTACAGGTGCTGAATTCCCACACGGAATGAAGCCATGGTTTGCAGAATCAAGAATAAGCCATGGATGACTGGGATCATACAACGTGCTAACCTTTAAACTGAAGTGTATCAATCACAGTGTCTAAGTTGAAAAAACATGCGAAGCTAAAACCAAGGAACCAAGTTCTGGCTGTGAAGCACACTTTTGTGTTATGTTGAGATCTGAGCCACTTTTAATGCTCATCTCTAGTGAAGGATCTCTAGAAATGAACTTTCCTAGAAGGAAAAGCCAGTTAATTGCCCCTTTAAAGCAAATGCACATCAGTGCGTGAAATTGACGTTAATAGCAGGCAATGCAGGGTGCATCTTTCTATACCCACCTTTCTTTACTTATAGTTCTGAACAAGTTGTTGCTTTCTATATGGCCATTTTGGAATAAAAGCAAAAGGGGTTGCTTTACATTGCACTTCATTGAATGTGGGTGGTCTCAGAGCAGTGACAGCCTCGCAGTGATGAGACAGGATAATTTAAGCTTTTGCTCTCTCCTGGCTCTCAGAGATATTATTTTCTTGTTGTTGCTGGAGAGATGCAGTCTCTGCTTGAGCTGCCTTTGAAGACTCTTGAAGACTTAACTCTAGTCTTTTACTGGGGCATACTGGGGAGTGGGAGGAGAGAAGGAGGACCCAGATTCTAAAGCCTGCATTAGGCTGGGTTCAGAAGAAACATTTGATGTTTTGCTTTTGTTTAAAATGTCAATTTCGTTTATTGTTTAAGGCAGATGGAGCATATTTATGGGTTTGAAAAGATCTGGAGTTACTACAGAGAAAGAGAAGGGCTTAGACATTGTTCTTAAGTTCTTAAGCCTAATTTGGAACTACAGATAGACCTCGGTTTTTGTCCATTTATTTAGTGACTGTTCAAAATTATGGCAGGACTTATGAAAAGGACTTACAAACTGCCCTTGAATTTCCAGCCATTGCAGTGTTCTGTGGTTATGTGTTCACAATCCAGGTGCTTGGGAGCCTGGCTGATGATTATAGCATTGCAGTGAGCTACATTATGTGATCGCCATTTGTAAGTCACCCCAGTAAATTGCCCCACACTATTTTCTCCCAAGGATCCCCACTATAAAATATGAGACCCCAGGATCTTGTACTCCAAAACAGCCTCTGCCCCTACACTCCACAGTGGGCACCCACTTGCAGAACCTCCTGTGGCCTTCCCTGGCCTTCCCAAAGCTTCTGTAGGCCTTCCCATGTTCCCTAGCACCTGCCTGCAGAACACCTTAAATCAGTGGTGGCAAACCTTTTACTTACTGAGTAAGTAAAAGTATGTGCTTTGCATGTGCCATCCGCACTTGCATGCAGCTCCTCCATGTGCGCTACATGTACAACCGCACCATCTGCACATGCATGCAATTTTTGCATGTGCAAAGTATGCACGCTGTGTGCAGGCACTCACACACATGAGCAATTGCGTGTGCATGCGCAGGAGAGTTCCAAAGACCAGCTGGATCACTGCATTCATGCATGCGCAATCGCATGTGCATGCATAGCTGGAGGTAAGTTGGCCGATAGCTTGTGTGCCCAGCAAGATGGCAATGTGTGCCACCTGTGGTACCCGTGCCATAGGTTCGCCATCACGACCTTAACCCCTGCATATCCCTGACACTGTTGCTTAGGCGACACCTGATGGCTGAAAATAATGCAGTCTTCAAAGAGGCTCCTTTCATGTCCCCCAGGCGTTAAGTGAATCCTGCAGTCATTTGTTAAGCAAACCTGGGTTCCTCATTGACTTCGCATGTCAGAAGCCAGCTGGGAAGGTTACAAATGGTGATCACATGACCTCCCCCACCCATCTCCCCGGGACACTGCAACTGTCATAAATAAGTACATGCCCGTTACCAAGAACCTGAATTTTGATCACAAGTCTATGGGGATCCCGCAATGGTCGTAGGTGTGAAAACCGGTCATAAGTCACTTTTTTTAGTGCCACTGTAACTTGGAAAGACCACTAAAGGAATGATTGTAAGTCAATAGATGCCTGTAAATCTTTTGTTTTCATTTCACACAAAGCCCTGGTGTCATGGGTGCTCTAGCCACAGTGGAAAATCAGCGGGGAATCGCAGAGGTGAAATTCAGCAGGTTCTAGCAGGTTCGCCAGAACCGGTAGTACATTTTCTAAGCAGTTCGGAGAACCGGTTGTTAGAAGAAATCTCCTTTTGTTTTTTTCCACTTTACAGGGTTAATCCCGTAAGGAAGGCAGGAAAGAAACATCCAGATGTTGTTTCTAGCCTAATCTTTATTGCTCTGCTTACAGAAACTGCCCACCCGGTCACATGACCCCCCAGCCAGTTCCACCAAGCCACGCCCACAGAACCGGTAGTAAAAAAATTGAATTCCACCACTAGTATCCAGGTTTCTTGGCACTTAACACTACACAGGAGCTAGTTGTTGCTGTCACCACAATAAACCCACCTGATTGGAGGACACTGTGTTCTTTACCTGAGACTCCCACCTTTTCCCACCTGCATATTCTGCAGTTATGGTGGCTGCTGGGATTGCTGCCACTAAGTGATGCAATCACATAATGTCGTACTTTATGAACACATTGCACACAGTGCAATCCCAGTCCCAAAAGCAATTGTAACCCGAGGACAACCTATCTATCTATAGCCCTAAAATTTCTCAGTATTAACCAGGTTTGTCTGTGTTTAGTTTTCTGAAATCAGACAAAGCTGGCTAGTTACTGCAACGTATCATCGCACATCTTCGTAGTAGTCTATTCACTCAGCAGAGAGATAACAGATTGTACAGACTGTAAAATGTGATTAATAAAACAAGAGACTTTATCTTCAGAAAGGCTAAAGCCACCCAGTTGGTTTCGATACCTTGAAGTACTGTAAGTACCATTGTATAAAAAGAACTGAGAACACAAGAGGTAATGCTTAGAAAGTTGACTGATTTTGAAAACTATATAACACAAAATTCAGAGTGACTAGGGATATTCTTCATCACCCAGGTCATGGCTGCCCCAAAGGTGCTTTTTCCCCCAAGAGGCAACTGGACTTTCTGGGTTTTTTTTTTCTTTGAAGGCATTTCGCTTCTCATCCAAGAAGCTTCTTTAACTCAGAGCTGAAGAAGCTCCTTGGATGAGAAGTGAAACGTCTTCAAAGAAAAAAAACAGAAAGTTCAGTTGCCTCTTGGGAAAAAAAGCACCTTTGGGACAAAATTCAGAGTGTTTGCTGTGCCTTGTTAGTAAAATTTGAGTTAGAAACGGAACATGTAAACATTTTGTATGGTTAAATCGATCCAGAATTTACATACCACTAGAAGATCCATGATCCATTGGGTCATCCTTTAGAGATACACCACAAGCAGGCAAACAAATCAAGTGGGAAGGGGAATGACTTTCAACTATGGTACTTGCTGGTTTTTCCTATGCACTTTGCTTGTGGAAATCTGGTGGGGAGCATTGGAAATGATGATCATGTGACCTCGACTGACGGCAGCAGTGCAGTAGTGTAGCACCCACAAGTTTGCAAATGCAACTTTTCTAAAATCCTTGAAATTTCAATTCCACTGATCCCACATTTTGGATGCATTCCTTAAGTTAGCCCATTCCAGGTTCTATGCTTCAAAAACTGTTGCCCCATGATGCACTACTTTGAGTAATTGAAGGTTACAGACAGTCAAGTGAGTTTTAGTTGTATATAGATTATTGATATGCAATGGACGAAAAACATTACATTCACATTCTTGCTTACACTTGTAAGATATAAGATGTTTTTTGCTGATGAACTAGTACTGATTGCTATAATGAACAATTCATTTTCTAACAATTGTTGGAAATGTAATGTTGGTGGACTATTTTTTTGGTTATATTTGGTTGGAGTGTGGTAAACAATTTTGGGAAAATTTCTAACTGCAAATTTTTGTCAAATATTACTGAACTTTACTAAATTTCCCCAAAGTATATAAACTAATGTTGAACATGGTAACTGCTGCAAAGATATTCTGTTTCTTATGGAAAAGTACATGCTGTTCTCTTGCAGGATGAATGGCTAATTAAGTTATGGCAGTAGACACACTGATGTCTAAAATAAGTTTGTATTTCAAAAATAAATCTGATACAGATCTCATATGAGGTACCATTTTTGGATTCTATAAATGGGTTTGAGGCTGACCCAAAATTTGGTTTCTCTTAATATAAAGTCTTAATATTATAACTTTCTAGATTTACAACATAGATGAGAATAAATTTCAGGTACTTGGATAGAATTTTCTGTAGCTTTTAGTCTTATTTTATACTGTGTTGATTATTGCTGTGTTATTCATATATTAAATGGATTTCAAAAGCAATCTCAATTTTCAGGACAATATAATATATAGTATTACTTCAGTTAATGAAATATTGAAACTTTAAATCTAATTCTAAGATGCTTGATAAATTGGGTTTCTAAAGTGAAAGCCATCCATTGGCTGGAATTTCTGCAACTGTATCCAATTCCATTTCCATAAATCCAGTTAAAGTGAACTCTGGGAGAATCTTGCTATCAGCTGAGTCAGCTATTAAGACCTGATAATCTCTATATCATGTTTCTGATTGCTGTAGACAGTGCTGTTGTAACTTTAGACAGTCACTAAATCAAAGGTTGTAAGTCAAGGACTACCTGTACGATGAAAAAATGCACCATTCACAGATAAGTTGACCTTCAAAATTTTCATATGTCGTTGGAGTCTACACATCTTGAAGTTGTTAAGGTTGTGAAAGATTAGATTAGACATCCTGGAAATCCCTTCTAACACCATTATTCTATGTTTCTTCAGTTTCAGGAGTGGGAACAACACTGCATAGAATGGATAGATCCTTATCCCAATTTACATTCTGTTTTAGATGATTAAAATGTAAATGGAAAGAGAGATCAGATACTAGCATTGACTATGCTTTCACCAAACATTAAATCTGGTGACTGTTTTTCTTGATTTGCACGATACATTGAACAATAAACTAACCAAACAGGCTTGATTTGCATATCAAATTGGGGGATGAAATGGAGCAAAGAAAACTGCATGTACTAGTTATTTAACTGATCTGGTTAAAGATGTTGTGCAAACAGCGGTGGATGTCAAAACTGATAAGGAGGGAACTGGGATGTTCAGTGTTCCAAGATGTGATGGCCATCAATTTGGATGACCTTAAAAAGGAAATGGATCTATGAATGTATCTTATGTTTTATGTTTTATCACTTTGTTTATTTGCTATACACTAAGAACTTATGCATTGGAGACAAATTCCTTGTGTGTCCAATCACACTTTGGCCAATAAAGAATTCTATTCTATTCTATTCTA
>JAEANM010006442.1:0-18593 GCA_017656035.1 Myanophis thanlyinensis | reverse complement strand
CCATTTTATGGTTAATTATTCCATTAAAATCTCCCATCATACATATATTAGCATAGTCCAATTCAATTATTTTAGAAAGAGCATCTTTTTCTTAAAGGACCTTTACTGTCTGCTGTTTCAGAAGCAATGAAGCAGTAGGTAACACACTGTACTTCTGAGTGGCTTGTCTTTGAATTGGTGCAATGGATGTTAGTATCCACTAGAGCAGGAGTGTCAAACTCAAGGCCCAGGGGCCAGATCTGGCCGACAGGGTACTTAGATCTGGCCCATGGGGCCACCCTGGAAACCTAAGGACTGGCCCATGGTGCTTCTGCAAGTGAAAACAGGCTCCCGAGCTCCGTTTTCTGCTGCCACAGCCTCCTGCAACCCGCATGTGGCCCTCCCAAGCTCCATTTTCACTGGCAGAGCTCTCAGGCCACCACAGGCGCCCCTGACAAGAGTGATGTTGAACTGGCCATGACACCCTGTCCCCCCAGGTCAAACACAACCCTGATGCGGCCCTCAATGAAATTGAGTTTGACACCCCTGTTTGGAATAGTAACAAACAAAGAACTTGGATCGGTAAGAAAAAGAAGATTTATTAAGCAGTAAGAATTTACAGCTTAAAAAGCATTTTGTAAAATGCGGTGACCTCTACAAGACTTCAAAGTGAAGTTCTAAGCCAGAGACCACACCCAATTAAGTTCAAGATTCTCCATATGTACACCTTCTGATACGATGCTCAAATTCCCTCCTCCCAGGCCCCATTTGATAGGGTCCAGGGGTTTACAAGCTGATCTGAAACGCCTAAAGAGAATACATTATTTAATTAGCACTTCCCTCTAGAAATTTTTACTGCGTGTTCTTTTCAGCTTTTCAGCTCTGAGAAATGTAACTTTCTTATCTCTAACATCCTTCCTAGAACAAAGAATACCTTTCTTATATAGCTAGTCCCCAGTAGCTAGCAATACATAGAATCTCTATTAGTTACTAATATAAGTGTATATACTATTTTATTTTTGAACTTGTTTCCTACACCCCTGAGCTAGAGATACTAATCCCTCCTGGCATTTAAAGAAGGAAAGCAATAAAAAGAGTTAAGATGTTCTGCACATTTTCTAGGCCTATTGTCTCGGGTCAGGAAATATCTGGATGACCACAAGATGGAACTCCCTATTGATTTCTCCTTATTTCTTGCTGCCCTCTTGTGGTTATCAAGATTTTTGCGGATCGGATTTAGTAGACCTGTCTGGTACCCTCCAAACAGCAGCATCTACAGGCTCCCACTTCTTTCATCAGCCTAGGGAAAGCAGTGTCCATTTGATGCATTTGTGCAACATCATGATTAAAAATAAGCTGGCTTATATCACAATACCACAATGCCATTTTCTTTAGCCTGATTATCCTTGTCCCTCCAGAAGACCACACTGCCTTCAGACATCTGAGATGGGCATGATGGTCTGACTTTAACTCAACTAGAAGATGACAGTGGAGAACATTTTAAATATTATTTCTTAATCATAATCTTCACTTACAGCAAAATTTAGGTGAGTCAGTCGAATATGGAAATTTTTAAGGTATTCTCATTTGGTACTTTGAATCATTGTGGAACATGAAGTAAAATATATATAAATGCATGGCCATAATGCCTTAGCTGTTCTAAACCTCTTATCAAGGAACTATTAAATAAAAAAAATATTATCTTCAAATATTTTAAAATGTTTATTTTGGCTTTTAAAATACTATTTCCCTGTGGGAACACATACTGTTCTCATTAAATTGTGATAAGCTCATTTCATCCTGGGTTCAATAATAAAGTTGTCAAAAAGTCTCCCAGAACAGATTATAACATATACCAAATATGTTTTATGAATTAATTGATCATGCATATCTCTCTTGCAACTAAGCCATAATGAGACAATGGCTTCAACTAAGCCATAATGAGACAATGGCTTAGAAGTAGAATCTGGTAGCCTTTTTTCACACAAACATGGATACACAGACCTACAGTAACATCTACAGTAGGTGCAGTAAGTTATTAGTTATCTTCAAAACTTGTTATTATTTACTGTCTTGATTTCATACATGTAATGATTCTTGCTATGGTGTGCGTAGTAGGAAAATACAACTCTGGCAATGAGGTCACAAAGGAATCTCAGCTCTTAGAAAGTATTGCTTGCAAACCTGAGTAAAATAGAGAGGCCACGCAAGATCCGTTGCCTGGACAACTTGTGAATCATCAATAGCCTTGTACTCTAGCCTTGAGAATTTCTGGTCTCACGGTTCATGGAGAAACAAAGTTTTTTTTTTTTAATGCGAGCATATGTAGATATAGCCAAGCAGGAAGTTGACGTGCCTTTTGATTACTTTGCCTTTTACACATAAATTTGTATTTCACAATACCTGCCATGCTAGGTCTAATTTACTAATTTTAGCAACAGTTGATGTATTTGCAATCACTTCCTGTTGCAAAATCAAGCTGATGTCCTGAAAGTGACTCTCTTTAGAGTCTTTAGGCTTTTATGGTATGCCTACATCAGGCAATTTCTTTCACCATCTCATATTCAGGGATAATCTGATCACACTGCTAGCTGGCAATGTTGTTTATCTGGAATTTCCCCTTTAACAGGAATTCCTTCTACTATCTCTTGTGAACTCTGTCTGGCCACTAACTGGTGTTATAGAAAGATAAACAATCTGATGCATCTTGACAGCAATATATCTATTACAGTAAATTTTGACTGCCACTTTTACTTGCTAATGTCACATCCACACAACATTCAAGCTCCTTGTGTCTTTAAGCAGTTTATTGGCTGTGTTTATGGGAACTGTTAAACTACCTAGACTATATTGTAGCTTAGTGCAATGTGTGAATCGTTATAAGTGTGTGGGGAGAATGAAACTGTTAAAAGTGAGCTCAACCTCATGTCTGTGGTAATGTGCTTTCTTTCTGTTCTTGAGATGGGAAGAAAGCATGTTGAAAGAGATAGTTAAGTAACCCAGGTTATTTTCAGACAGCAATTAGTTCTCCAAAAAGCATTCCTCGAGGGGAAAATGATATCCATGCCAGCCAATTCTGCTACCTGATTAAAAAATAATAATGCAAAAGATATATTACTATATAGTAAGTAGAACTTCTTTTCTGGGAATCAAAGGCAAGCATCTGGAATTTCACTGAAAAAAATAACATCTAGCTACACATCCCAAAATTCTAAACAAGGGAGAAGCCTACAGAAAATATTATTTGCAAATCCAGGTGAGTCCTGGGGGATAAAAATGATTTCATTATTGATGGAAACATCAACGTCTTGATAGACCAGTGGCTGGTCTTCTATCCATCAACATTTCCCTACTAAACTACAATAAAGGAAAAAAAAAGAGATTGCATTTAGCCATAGCAAGACCAGCCATGGAGAGGCAGTACCAGAGATGCAGGGACAATGGGAGAGCAATCCTAAAGCAATCCAATAAAAGCCCAGCAGATTGCCACCCTCTGAAGATTCTTCCTCCTTGTGATCTGGAATATCCTTTTGGGATGACTTCTGCTGTGATAACTGGAGAACTCTGTTTTCATGCTAGAGCATTTTATACTGGCTTCAGTCAGCCTCAGTAGTTGGTCCATTATGGGGACTATATTCTTGGCAAGAATAGTCAACACCCTAGATCAGGGGTGGGCAATTATGGCTCCTTCATGACTCGTGGACTTCAACACCCAGAATTCCTGAGCCAGAGTTAGAGTTGAAGTCCACGAGTCATGAAGGAGCCGTAATTGCCCACCCCTGCCCTAAATGATAGGCTCAAGATCCAGAGGGATCTTGACAGACTTGAACACTGGGCCCTATCTAACAAAATGAAATTCAATGTAGAGAAAAGTAAAGCCTTACACTTAGGCAGAAAAACCAAAAGTACACATATAGACTGGGTGAAACCAGGATTAATAGCAGTAACTGTGAGGGATCTTGGAGTGTTAGTGGATAACCAATTAAATATGAGTCAACTTTTTGATGGCATGAGCAGATGCAGCAGCCCCGAGCTCCCGAGTGAATGGAATAAATAGATGTCAACAGTATACGGCAGCAGCCAAAATCCTAAATTGTATTAACAGAGGGATACAATCAAGATAAAGTGAGATTCTAATTCCACTCTATAAAGCCTTAGTAAAACCACACTTGGACTACTGCACCCAGTTTTGGTCACTACACTATAAAAAAGATGTTGAGAGTCTAGAAAGAAGAGCAACTAAGATTATTAGGGGACTGGAGGCTAAAACATACGATGAACAGTTGCAGGAACTGGATATGGCTAGGCTAGTGAAGAGAAGGACCAGGGGAGACATGATCTCAGTCTTCCAATATTTGAGGGGCTGCCACAAAGAGGAGGGGGTTCTCCAAAGCTTCTGAAGGCCAGACAAGGAATAATGGATGGAAACTGAACAAGGAGAAGTTCAACATGGAAATAAGGAGAAATTATCTGACAATGAGCGTAATCAACCAATTGAACTGCTTGCCTTCAGAAGTTGTGGGTGCTTCATCACTGGAAGTTTTCAAGAAGCGACTGGACTGCCATCTGTCAAAAATGCTGTAGGGTCTGCTTGGGTGGGAGGTTGAACTAGATGACCTACAAGGTCCCTTCCAACTCTGTTGATCTGTAATAATAATTCCTTTTCATAAGCTGTTCTTGTACCTTTCCCCATCAGCATTCAAGATATTCAGAGTATTTGCTCACAAAACTAAACATAAATGCTTGCTCAAGGGCAGGCTTGATGAACCACTTGGTCTTTTACTGCTGTCAGTTTTATGTTTCTTTGATAAGGGGATTTCTATGCTCCACTCACTTTTAGAAATTCCAGGAAAAGGACTGCAGAAATTTTATAGTACTTCTGTGTGCTTCTTTTTTAATTACACAGTAGTTGTGGATGTGGTTGAAATAATACTTGTGAAGCTTGACTGGAGAAGGGTCACATCTAAGGAATTAGAACTTCAACAATATGAGGACTTATTGTACAGTATTTTCAAATGTTAGGCAATTCATTTTTATTTTTAAAAGCTGAACCCCATGCTCTATAGATATTAGAATTCTGATTCCAGACAATTATATTTTTAGAAATATAACTTTAGTCAGAATTTCCTTTTGTCCATGTTAAGTGCTATATTCAGTTTAACAATACCTCATTGGTTAGATGTTTGGATATATATTTTTATAAGAAACATATTTAAAAGCTTGCCAAGCAGGATTTTCAGGATGTCGTGATTTAAATAAGGCTGTGTTTGTTCACCTATAATGCCAATCTCAACTCATATTTGTCTAGAAAACACCCTGTCTTTGTATTCTAACTGAAACTGATTTTATTATTTAAACAATTTATATAACACCCCAAGTCATGAAGATTAGTCTAAACATTGTGCCCTTACCCTTATATAGCAAAATATGGCACTTTTTCTATTTTTAACAGTAAAAAAAACTTTGCTATTTTAAAGAAAGACAGGCACACTTCTAAGAGAAGGCAGTTATCACATCTATTCATTCCGTTTAGCTTTTATAGGATTTGGCTGAAACATGACAATAGTATTGGATGTGGTTTGTTACAATTAGGAAACTCATTGCAAAACCTTGGGACAGATACCATAGTTAAAGATGGCCTTCATTAACTGGATGCTTTCAGGAAGGCCTGGCTGGGTTTTCTGGGAAGTGTAGTTCTAACACATCTGGAAAGCATCAGATTAGGAATATTACTACTAGCTGCATATATACACCATGTATTCTGAATTGCAGAAGGCTAAAAAAAAGAAAAGAACTACCTCTACCATTTATCATATCTAGCTTCCTTGCAGTCCAAAGTTCTAGGATGGGAATTACTTCTGAGTAAGTATGCCTAGGATTGCCTCATATGTATCGTTCCTTCCTAAATGTAAAATAGCTGCCTATTTATTGAAGTAATTGAATTTGTCCTCCTCCTCTGGAGTGCATAACATCAGGCATGTTATAGAGAAGACAAAATCACGAAACTAAAGCTCACTTACTTTGGCCATGTCATGCGGGAGAAATCACTGGAGAAAGCAATTATATTGGGAAAAGCTAATGGTAAAAAGGAAATCAGGCCCTCAAAGAACACAGTGGCTGGACACCATCAAAGAAGTAATGCAAGATCGGAAGATATGGAGACACCTAGGCCCAGAGAATCGCCAAGAGTCAGACACGACTGAATGGATAACATCATCACCATCATCCTCTCTTTGTAAAAGAGTCTGCTCTCTCTTCAGTATTCATATTAAATCAATAGATTGAAACATTAACAAACTATCTTTAATAAATGAATACTTTAAAAAAATCCACAACCAAATGTCAACCAAACTTGAAGTATTAAATTCTCAGCAGATGGTAGATGCTAACTGGCTTTACCTAGCTTTGAAAGATAATTAGTATCAGGCCTGCTTACTGCTTGAATGGGGGAAATTTTAGAGAATATCAGAGTGGTAAACAAGGCTGGAAAGTTAGAAAACAATCTTGGAGGAAGACAATGATAAACATATTGCTGCCAAGCAAGTTACAGAATGTGGGTGTACCTATGGCACTGTTTCTCAGCCTTGGCAGCTTGAAGATACATGGTCTTCAATTTCCAGGATTCCCTAGCTGGGATTAATAGAATCAGCAGGAATTGAGCTTTATGGCAAGGAAACATTTGCCATCTTTCCTTTAACCTACAACATCCTATAAGGAAGTATGTTAGATATTCAACTATTGAATGCATTTTTTAAAAATTACATCCTCTACATCAGCAGATACTGTAGGAGGCAGCCAATTGCCCATTCTTACTCTCCTGTATCGCATTACATTACAGGAACAGATTTGTCTTCCTCATAGAAGTATAATACTGCCTTATTGACGTTTAGCTCTTGCACAAGCTTTAACTACATTACTAAATGCTAGGGACAACAGTTATAATTACCTTTGCCTAGTTTTGTAAACACTATCATTTCTATGGGAGGTTTTCTTTGCCATGAAAATTCTTTTAATATATATAAAAGTATTACTCTCATTGCCAATACTTTTTAAAGTGCTTAGTCACAGCATATGAAAGTGGGAAATTATTTGATTGCCTTTCTCTTTCTTTCTTTCTTTCTTTCTTTCATCTCTCCTTGGATTAACCCTATACCACATTGGCAAATTACATTATCTCAAATGGTAGCCTGGTACAACCCTAGTCATTTTTTTTTTTTCATTTCCTACTCCAGGCCACTTTTTTGTGGATTTCCACATGTTTGATAAGAGGTGTTTCAAGTCAGGATGTTGTTTCAGTCTTTAGATGGCATGAACCCGTCATGTGTCAACACTCAGGAGCCATGTTTCAGTATTTTTCTTTTTTATCATTGAACATGGAAGTATATTCTTCTTGTAAATGCTGCTTAAGAAACAACATCATTGGCCCAGTTAGGAGAAGATGCCCTAATGCAGAACTGTTGATCTACCATCACTGAAGAAACTTTCCCACTTTAGTAAATGGAAGCCTCTTGAGGATTTCTTGAAAGAATTTGATTATAACTTTTAATAATTGGCTATATTGTTTTAATAATTGGCTTGGGTCCCTGGGACATTTTATCCAAAGAACAGACATGTGTACATAAATACACATAGAAAAACATGGGAAATAGGAGAAAGGAAATGCTAGCTTTTTAATATATTTTATGTTATGGAGAAATATTTTTAAAAGCATAGATGTAGAAATCCTTGGGTTGCAGGACAAGGTAACTTAATTGAATTGAACTAATTCAATTATTCAATTCAATTGAACTAGTTCAATTATTAGCCAGCTTAGAAAATTAGCAAAGTGGCAATGATTGGCTATAAATTCATTGTGTTTTGCTATTAATTGGAGAAGATGCCACTGATGATGAGGACCCTCTAGAAGTTCTAGCCTTGAAAACATATACAGCTCCTAATATCCAAATAGAGCTGCAATTAATAACAATTACTCAAATCAATCTTTACTATACTTTAAATTGGATTGAAAAGAGTTGGGATCATTGACTGGAAGAACATGCTAAGCAGAAGCTTCTCAAAGTAATAAGATTCTTTAATATACCAGTTGGAGACACCTATTCACTGATGCAATAATGCATAATTGTGGTTCAGTGGGTTGCCTAAATTCAATAATTGTGAAGTAATAATTGTCTAACTTTAACATAGAATTAGAATATTTATGGAAATGTTATAGCCAACATAGCTAATTATTTTTTATTCATTCAGAACTTTTACACTAAATCCCTTCAACTTTGATTTTCTGCTTAAAAAGAGTAAAAAAGAGAATGGTTTGTCAAAAGCAGAAATATCTAGGGAATCTTATTCAGCTGAGGTTAGGTCAGAAATAATTACATTTGACATTTTAATAAGAGAATTAACACATCTTTTGCTGATTCTGGCAGAGTATCAGGGAGGAATGTTCATGTTATGGTATCTAAGAATGCCATTGTGCTGTGCTCAAGTCCTGATGAGTACATAATTATTTAGTTTCCTTGGCAACAGTATAACTGGGTTTTCTTATCTTAATAGGAAAATTTACTATCTGTAACCAGCCAGCCAGCTAAAATAGCTATCATCTAGCTAGCTATCATACTGTATGTATACAACTGTCCATCTCATCAAATATGTCTCTAGGTGGCATACGATAAAACCCCCTATAAAACAGCAATATAAAACCCAATCAACAATTAAAACAATAATACTTGGTTAAAAAGGCAAGGTGATCTTATAGACAATAGAGCCATCTCATTACCTCACTATTTCCTTGAGATCTCCAAGTCTAATGACACAACCATATTTTGAGGGGAATTAAGCATTCAACTGAGGGAGGATAAAGTTCCAAAGGTTAGGTGCCATAACAGAAATGGCCTGACTCTTGGGACCCACCAGATGTAACTCCTTAGCAAATGAAACTTGTAACATATCACTTCTGCCAGACCTGGGCAGACTTGGAAAAAAGTATAACTCTGTCCTTGCCATTATGAGTTTTAAAGGTCAAAAGCACCTAGAATTGCATCCAGAAGCAATTGGTAACCAATATAGTTCATGGGGCAGAGATGTAAATTGCGCTATTCCAAGGACATAGAATAACTGCCTGTGCCACTGAATTCTCTACCAGTTGAAGCTTCCAGATACTCTTCAGAGTCAGCCCATTCAATCACATTATGGTAGTCCATGCAGCAGATTACAGCAGTCCAGTATGATCAAGCTTGACAATTATTTTTATAAACACTGTCTATATACACAACACTTTGCAAAGTGAAGCACAATACTCCCTTCCCCATCACCAGCCTTTCAAGAGCTTAAAATGAATAAAAAAGAAGACCAAGGCAGGGAGGCCTCTGGATAGCTAGAGGGGGAAAAAACAAGTGATGGAAATTGAGTGTGCAAAAATATGTATCAGCCTGAGGAGATGAGGCTATATAGTTTCAAGAACACTTGATGTACTACTGCCTCTACAGTTGAACAACCTGGGACTGGTTTTTATTTTTTATTTTTTAAAAATGCTTTCTTTTCTCCAAGAAATGAGAGGCGACTGGGGAAGAAAAGATACAGAGTTGCTAAAGATTGGAGGTCCAGGAAAGTTGACAATCATGTGCAAAACAGCAGCAAATAAAATGCAGCAACCTCTTAACGTTTGCACTTGATGGTCTTGGTATGTACCTATGTAAGTATACAAGATAACCAGACTTGATTGTTGGAGCAAATCCAACAATCTCAGAAGATGAAAAACAACATTCTGATCAGTGCTCCAGCCTTTCTCTGGAATATAGGCAGAGGCCTGGTAGACAATCATGTTAATAAACACAAAGGAAGATGAAACTTTGGAAACTTGCACTACCAAGCTAGTCTGTCATATCATATAGTCAGTCAGTCCCTCTGTATGCTTTACAATGAACATGACCCACCCAGTGCCTTTATTGGTGTCTTTCCTAAAATGTGGTATTCAGGTGTGGCTACTGTATTCTAACTATTAAATTTATATTTACGAACAAAGAAATAAGCGGAAGCAGTATGCTCCCTTCCATATTTGGGTAGACCAGGTTGCCCTGATAGACCGATCTGACCGGAAAAACATTTATATTCTAGTTAATATCTAACCAATGCAAAACAGATACAAACAATTGCTTTCCTTGATCATGTGCTTTACATCTGTTGATGCAATTTGCTTTTCTTTTCATTTCTTTTTTCTTTTTGCAGCTGCATTATAATGTTGTTTGAATTCTGTTTGTATTCCATCAATACACCTAGATCCCAAATATAGAATTTTCTTTTTGTTCATGACTAAATCCATCTTGCTGGAGGAGATCTGTCTATTGTTCTAGATTGTTGAGATCCTCTGAATCTTGATAGTGTCTTCAAAAGTGTTGCTCTCCTGTCTTTGTAGCTTCCAAAATCATTTATAAATATCTTGAAAAGCACAGGGATAGAATGGAGCCCATGATACATCAATCAATTTATCCCTCCCACTCAGTGGTGGAATTCAATTTTTTTTACTACCCGTTCTGTGGTTATGGCTTGGTGGGTGTGGCTGGGGTGGGTGTCATGTGACTGGGTGGGCAGTTTCTGTAAGCAGGGCAATAAAGATTAGGCTAGAAACAACAACAGAATGTTTTTCCTGCCTTCCTTGCAGGATTAACTAGGTGTCTGACTCATATTTAATGGTTGCTGTGTCCCAGGGTCATATGACCTTCTAATAAACAAAGTCAATGGGGAAGCCAGATTTACTTCACAACCATGTTACTAACTTAACAACTGCAATGATCCACTTAACAATTATGGAAAGAAAGGTTGTCAAATGGAACAACTCATTTAACAACTGTCTTGCTTAATAATGGAAACTTTGGGTTCAATTGTGGTTGTAAGGCGAGGATGATCTGTATATGGAAATAAATGCAATAAACTCTCAGTATGCATGTCAAGGACAGTTCCAGATTGAGAAATGATTATTTGGGGTTTTTTAAATGACAAGCCTGCTTTTTAAATATCTTCTTAAGAAATTTATATGAACAACAATTTACTGCTTGGCCATTCATATTAGATAGTAGTAGCCAATGAAATAGATGTATTGAATCTAATAAATACTGTAACCTTAGATTAGAACATGACTTACAAGACACACAACAGAATTAAATAATTTGTTCCAGAGTTTCACTTAGTAATGATTTCAAACTGACTAATCTATATTTACTTGGGTCTGCCTTTGTCCTTTTTTTTTTTTTTTACTGTTGAATAGAGGAAAAACATTTGACCTCCACAAATCCTCTGGCACTGTGTCATTCAAAAGTCTTTTTTTCTTTGCCTGGATGAATCTGTTCATCATGTGCTACCACCAGGTACATAAGCTGAACATACAATATCCATCCTTTCTTTCAAGACAATACAGTAGTCTTTGTTTCTTACATCCTGGACGTTTAGAAGAAAGATAGGTACAAATGCAACATGTAAATTAAGTTAAATTGTTGGCTTTAGCTATCACAGGCTGCTTTTGAATAGGTATCCAACTGTCATTACAAAGTTTATTGAGAGGTTAAGGGAAGGAGATTGTTTGCCATATCAGTCTTGACTGACATTTCCAAAGTGAAAGATACAGCTATGGTGACTATGTTTGAACACTTTGTTCAACTAGTAGGTTGTACCAAGGATACCTCCTTTCAGAGCTGTTACCTAGACAATCAATCTTTAATATACAGGACCTTTTGAGTTAAATTATTTTTGACAGTACAGCAATCTATAGGCATAGATACGAACAGCAAAATGAGCATCATGATGGCCAGCCAGATACAAGGACCAATTTTTATTAATCAGTGTAGACCACCAGCCTATGTCACTTATTTACATAAGCACAATGGTGTTGATTTAGCTAATAAGATAATGAGAACTCAGTAATGTTAAGAAAATGTTTTATGGGAATGCATACTCTAAATCCAAAATATTATTATTTCTATTAATAACAAGAAATATTGTGATCTTTAGAAACATATTGTTTGCGGACACCTCTAATGTTTGTACCAAAGGAGAAAACAGATTAATTTCCCCTCCTGTATTCAAAGTACTTTCAGAAGTAGAGCAATTTATTGCAAAATCAGAGTGACCTTTGGCCTTAAGCTCAGCCTTGTATTTTTTTTTTCCCCCCTGGTACTGCTTGTTGTGAAAATAGTTTTGATTAGGGTAACAATTCTTCTGTGTTTCTTAAATTTGCAGGTAGAATAAGTGTCTCAACATATTATTTTACAGGGAGTAAAAAAAGGTATATTACTGCTTTTGCAGAAAACCAACTCTCCAGAATTCTGCCAAAGTGTCATTTTGTCAGATTCTTGTTGTGCATTACCTCACTTTGCATAGCAACTTTTTTTCTGCGACCAATCAAAACTTGTACAGGTAGTCCTCAATTTAACAACAGTTCAACATTTACAACGGCACTGAAAAAACTGACTTATGACAATTTTCCTCATGTATGATTGTTACAACATCCACATGGTGATGTGATTTACATTTGACTGCTTGACAACTGGCTCTTATTTATGACAATTGGGGTGTCCTGGGGTCATATGATTATCTTTTGTGACTTTCTGACAAGCGAAGTCAATGGGGAAGGCAGATTCACTTAACAAATTTGTTTACTTTAACTATAGCGATTCATTTAACAAATGGGGTAAGAAAGGTTATTCCATAGACATATCTATTTATATCTGTTTATATAGATATATAGATGGGGCAAGATGGTGCTGGTGAGACAGGCTGCCATTGCAACTGCTTTGACCCTCTTTATTTTGTTTTTGGTATTTTTTTTATCATAATTTAATTTAAGTAACTTTAAACAATTTTAAGCAATCTTTAGCAACCTTAAGCAATGAGAGACAGGGCTCTCGGGGTCTGGGAGAAGAACAGGGAAGACTCCAGAAGATGGTGCCAAGATGATGGGCTCTGGAGGCCTGCGGGCTCTGCTGGGGCAGATCAGGATGGTGACACCGAGGCGGAGGCCTTCGGGGGCTGCAGAGGTGGGGAGACAAAGGCTTGAGAGACTGTTGGGCTCTGCTGGGGCAAATCAGGATGGCAAGGTGGAAGCATTCGGGGTCTGCTGAGAAGCAGAGGCAAGGACTCCAAGAGACCGTCGAGGCACCAAGGCAAAGGCCTCGAGGGACTGCAAAGACATTGAGGTGGAGGCTACGAGGGACTGCCAAGGACACTGGAGTGACCATGGATACAGCCTCAGATGACTGCCAAGACCCACCAAAGGCAGCAGTGCCAGGAGCGGCCAAGGAGATCCATCCACCAGGAGCAGCCAAAACAGCCTCGAGAAATAGCCCCAAGATACATCTCCAAGAAACAGTGAGGACCACTGAGAGTAGCCATGGGATGACAGAACTGGATGAACACTGCAATCATAATAACAGACATTCTGTTCCCCTTGCTCTCTTAATTTTTAATTTTTATTTTTAGGGTCTGGAGTGGCTGCAGAAACATTTCACTGCATGTTGTACTTTGTATAATTATGCATGTGACAAATAAAATTTGAATTGAATTGAATATCTATATCTATATGGAATACCTCACACATTCTCACCTCTTCCTGTTTATGGGAAAGGCAGTCAAAAAGAGAGAATGTCATTCATACATCTTGCCATTGACCAGGGAGTAAGCTCATATGCCCCAGCATCTTAATGTTACATTCTCTTTATAAACCTAGTGATGTATCTGCAGTATACCGATTAAACATGCATCTAAACAACATCATTTGCATGACAAAGTCACTTTCTCTGTGGTTTTGCTTTTCCATTAAATGGAAAGCTCTATGACATGAAATGGAAGAAAGTAGTTGACAAAAGTTTGCTCAGTGGTCTTTTCCCTTCATACACACCAATACAGAATTATTGCCATGATCTGCCTCATAGAAAGAATGCTAAATGTTTGGGCTTTTTGATTCCAAGTATAATTTACTATATATTTATTTACTATTGTTTCATCGTGCATGTAACTCTTGAAAGGTGCCGTGAATAATCATAATTCATGAAGAAATTATTTTTTCTTGAGGAAAAGGTATTTTGGTTTATTGTACAGAAGAACATTGTGTTGTGTGGCTTTTTGGCTACTGTCTGAAATAATGATAGTCTGCAGAATTCGATTGGTTCCACATAAACAAGGCTATCGTAAATAATCCCAGCAACTGTGCTACCATTATCATCTTGGGGACCAGTAGTGATTCCACTTTTCAGATATGCTTGTAGCCTCATAAAGGGAATATGTTGACAATTACTCCCTGATGCTTCTTGAATGTCTATGTTAAAAACTGTATATTGAAAGAGGTCACGTTAACTTCTACTAATTACTTTTTACATTTAATTAGAATATAATGTAGGTTTTTTCATTAATCAGATTATTTATACTGAAATTTTCATTTTACTATTACTCAGTCTTGAAGTTACGAAACCTTGCCAAAAATAAAAGCAGTTCCAAGTCTGTGGCCATCCTCAAAGAATTATTATTCTCTCAGCAAAGGATGATTTTACCTACAGAACTAGATATTCACACTTGGCTTTTATCTGTCAGCTGGAATATTCATAAGTATCAGGAGTGATGGAAATAATCTAAAGGACATGTGAAATGCCCACACAGTTATACCTAGTCTTGCCTATTTCTATCGGGGCTCTTTGCTGCAAGATATCCAGTGCCACAAGTTGTAATTAAAAAGTAGATTTTATTACAATAGTCCAATCCAGCCGCAAGTAATATGATTCTGTAGTTACATTATTATAAATTAAACTGTATTCACTGTATTCACAAAATAAAAAAATAGAGGACTACATCATGTACAATAAAATTAGTTACAAAGGGAACTCTTTTCATACACAGCCAGCTCAACCAGATACTCTTTCAGTCCTTAGCAAGTTCCATACAACCAATACTGGGGGACAGAAAGTCAAAAGTCTTTCCTCAAAGAAAATAATTTCCTTTTCTATCAATTTTAACAGCCATGTTTTTCTCCAGCAGTAGACTACAATTGCTCATCTATTATTTTATGTCAAGAACAAAATGTTGATTCCCGACTGGTAATACACAGGTATTTCAATTAATCCCAAACTTTTCAAACAAATTGTTCCATTCTGGAACATTTATTCTTAAAGAGATTTTCTACAACCCAGGGTGACCAATATCAAAGCTAGCAGAAATCTTCACACTACATATATTGGAAAAGGGCATTTTTAGAAGGCCCAAACATTTCCAAGTTTACTTTTCTTTTTGTTTGCCATTTCTGGATTTCGATACAAAGGGCCTTTCTGTTAACAGAGGTTTCTTATCACGTTGCTTTTCACAATTTCATTTATGTACATGCTAAAGATTCCATCTTGATAGAGTCAACTGGTTAATTTTGCATTCAGGCTTCAGGCCCATGAAATGTTTAATTGCTGTAGATACAGGTTAAGAAAGTGTTGTGTCATAGGCTTGGCTTGTGGGAAGGTAATCCTTTCCTTTGCCTATCCCAGTCACTTTTCATCCATTTTGCAATAAAGGTACATTGACACTACCATTGCTCCAATCTAAGAAAGAGGGAAACGAGATAAAATGTGAGTTTATACTCTTTCCATTAGCACAGAATTAAACCAGAAGACAACAGCTCCCATTATCTTCTTGAAGAAGTAGGTAATACATCTTTACTTTTTTGACTCCACCTGAGGATACTCATGGATGCATGCTATCACAGGGTGCATATCATGATAAGATTTCATTAAAGAAGAGGCTATCTCTTTAGGGCACACCAAGAATAGAATAGAATAGAATAGAATAGAATAACACAGTTGGAAGGGATCTTGGAGGTCTTCTAGTCCAACCCCCTGCTTAGGCAGGAAATCCTATACCATTTCAGACAAATGGTCACCTAATCTCATCTTTAAAACTTCCAGTGTTGGAGAATTTACAACTTCTGGAGGCAAATTGTTCCACTGATTAATTGTTCCAACAGTGAGGAATTTTCTCCTTCGTTCTAGGTTGCTTCTCTCCCTGATTAGTTTCTATTCATTGCTTCTTGTCCTTCCTTCAGGTGCTTTGGAGAATAGCTTGACCCTCCTTTGTGGCAGTCCCTGGGATGTGTTAATCCTAGATGGGTTCTTACAAAGTTCAATCAACATACCTCTAAGGCCCCGATTCCAGCAGCAACTCCACCCACTATAGCTGCATTCTTCTTAATTTCATCCAGCATCTGATTAAAACAGCCCTGGAATTAAAACAAAAATAAAATCAGTTAAATTTAAAAAGAACTAGTTATCTCTAGGAATTCCAAACCCAATTTGCCTAGGAAGAGTTCAAATGTGCCATTGAATTTGGCTGGTGTTCATCACAGTTCTTTGTAGAAGAGTGAAGTCCTGAACTTATTTTAGATCCAAATTTTTAAAACACTGTGTCAAAAATGCCAAGTATAGGATCTGGGTGCTAGATCGCTGAAGGTCACTCCACTCAAAGCCTATTTCTCCAGAATAGACATGTTTTCATACCTTCACGACAAGCTTTTCAGCTTGAGTTTCATTGCAAGTACTGTTAGTTAGAGATGAGATGGAAGAGTTGCAGCATTGCCCTGGATACATGTTCTTTGAGTTCATGTAGAAATAGGAATCAGTAAAGTCTGTGTAATTTGATAAACCACAGCAGTTCAGCTAAGGAGAAAAACATATATTAAGATTAGAGTTCACATTCACCCACAGGGGATTTCATTAGAAGACCTTCAAGGACTCTTCCAATTCTATTATTCTGTTATTTATTTATTCTTTTTCAACACACAATCCTCAATAAAAACTCCTTACCAACTGGGAATCCCACTGTAACTATCTTTTTTATATTAATGCTTGTTTGTTTATAAGTGAACATTAGAAGCATTAAGATGACCCTCAATAAACTATGATACAAGTATTAAGTTACTGAGATGAAGGCAATCTTCCAACTTTGAGGCAAAACTGACCAGCAGTTATAAAAAAAAAGCTCTACATCATTTCTGCTTAGGCAGAAGAAATCTCTTAAGTGAGATTTCTACATTTTCTCATAAAAATCCTGCATATAATATGTAGATTGGAATACCAACTTACTTTGGTCATTGTAATATTCCATGCTTCAGTAAGTGGGTTATTGTTTTTCCCATAATCCTGTTTTAGTAATTTTGCCACTGTTGCTTGCAACAAAGTCTCTGCCTGAAAAGAAGAAAAGAATTATACAAAACATATGAGACCATATAATAAGATGTAAAAAGGCCATTCTTTCATTACAGCACCTGTGGAATTATTAAGATTCTACTTCCCCTTACGTCACCTTCTGTAGGTACTTTGTGAGAGAATAGATGGCCTTTGTGAGCTGCTAAACATATTTGGAATCAGGGAGAAATATCATTGGCACTGTCACATAATGTCTTCCCTAATGGATACTCATGTACTGAGATAGCTCCCCACCAACCTTTTTGAGGCATTCTAGCATCTTTGCTTATCTTGGGCATCAATAGACACAAAATATGCATCCATTCACCAATTTTATTTTCTAAAAATATTTATTGAGTCTATGTGGGAAGCAGCCAGAAGTAGTGGTATGGGTTGTGTTTTTTAAAAAATGATGTTAAAGGTCAAGCATACTTGCTTCGTTTATTCTGTTTCAGTGAAAAAAATATTTTAGAAATAAGACCAAGTACTCAGGGAGCCTAGCAGGTGGTCAAGGAAATTAACCATGGATGCACTAGGGCTAATGGACATCAGGTTGTTTAGCCCTTTCCTTCCAATAAAAACTAAAATTTTGAAACACCTGAAAACATCTATTTTCTCTGTACTATTGTTATTCAGTGATGAGCTGCTTAAGATGATTCCATTCATCTCTATGTCATTTGGTCATTCAGGGTTGAGTTTCCATTGATATCTTATGTCACTATATTTATCAATTCAATCTCCTCTTAACATCGCAAAAGAATGCAGCGGGCACTGAAGAACAAGACTACTCATAACCCCTTAGGCACCACAGATGAGAGTGCTTGGAGTTCCAAAGATGTAATTCTACAGCAAAGAATTCAAGTCTGTGCTACAACTCGTTTTGTTACTGCCCGTATCATGGTGATTGCCAAAAAAAAGGGCAATAAAGCAAGACACCTTCAATTTTTAAAAAGAAGGTAAAGAGCAAACAACAAATAAGTGTCTACCTGTTTTTCACAAATCAGTTTGAAATGGGGAATAGCTGTTCTTCTTTACACAGGTAGGCTATGTAGAACATTTCTCAATAATTGCTATTTGGATACATAATGCCACATATGCATTACAACACAGAGGAGACATTTGTTCAAGTTATAGAGCACAATCTTGCTTGCGCCCTGCTGGATTCAATAAACTTTCTTCCTCATCATCCCTATAAACCTATACACAAAGCTTGGATCAGGAAGCAGGCTGAGAAAAGATGGCTAAGAGAAAGTTGTATGTCTCTTTTTTCTTATGATATGGACATTAGTGTAGGCTACTTTCTATTTTATTCCTGAGAAAACAAGCTAGTGCATTTATGTCTCATTGGGTCATGGATGCAGAGCAAACGTATGGTATAAGAAAAACAAAACTTTGAAAATAATAATAATAATAATAACA
>JAEANM010006441.1:0-18593 GCA_017656035.1 Myanophis thanlyinensis | reverse complement strand
CTCAACCTGACCCCCCTGTACCCCTTCTCATTGAAGGAGAACAGCATTTTGAGGTTAAAGAAATTTTAGACTCTCGTTACCAAATAGCCCCTGGCTATGGTATCATCTCCAAATCAAGTAGTAAGCTGTGAGTCCAGGGTAACCTCCAAGCTACATATCTGCTTTTTCAGTGGAAATGCAGTCCTCAAGAGTCAAACATATTCATCTTCTAAGCTTATTTTGACCACTATAACGTCCACAGCCTGGGTAAAGACCTCTACCCGATTTCCAATTTAGCTTGGTGATTTGTATAACTAGGTATCACTAGCATATTGATAATATTTCATCCCAAACTGAAGGATGACTTTTTTTAGTAGTTTCATAAAGATGTTAAGGAGCAAGGAAAAGACATCAGAATGCTCCAGTACCTTACAAGGAAGCAACCAACAGGTTGATGTCTTTTCCCTTACCGCCATCAACTCTAATTGCCCATTCTTGAAGTAACAAAGCTACTGTAGAAACAGTATCTCCACAAGCAGTTTATCTATCTATTTCTTCAGTCTCAAGCCAAAGATAAATCCCAGATAACATAAAGGGTTGTTCCTAATTATTTCTTCATATGCCTCAAATTACGAGTCAATACTTGACCAAACATAAGTGTACCAGTGAAATGTGCAAATACCTCACAGCATCCTGTAGGTAAATTGTCTTGTCTGCTCTTTTCCAATAGAAACAGGCCAATTAATGAGCACTGTTAAACTACTTTTCACTAATATAATAAAGGTGAAGTATTCAAGCTTTGAGAGCCAGTTTGATGTAGTGATTAAAATACCAGGCTAGAAACTGGAGACTGAGTTCTAATCTCTAATCTTAGGCACAAAGCTATCTTCAAACAGTTACCTCAGACAATTGTAAACCACTCAAGGAATCTTGCCAAGAAAATTGCAGGGATTAGTCCTGGCATCACTAGGAGTCAAAAGCTGACTGGAAAGCATATGAACATTGACACATTGTCACTTTTTTGTGGCCATTCTATTGAGATTAAATTCCGACATTATCTGTCACTTTCCAATTGTTGAGTCAAGCCTTCAATATGGCTCTGAGAGATGTCTAAAAGTCTACCAATTTTTTAAACTTATTGTAAGAGATTAACTACTTGATTGGAGAGTAATTAATTCAACTATATTTAAATGTAATTAAACTGTAAAAGTAATCAAATCATACTGTTTGTATTCTGGCTCTGTTTATTACCTTCTGGTGAAACACCCCCCCCCCCCCAAGTATACTGCTTAAAGACAATTATGATTACAAACAATATGGGGAAAAATCATGTTGCAGTTGTGAAAAGAGAGTAGACAGAATGTCGAAGTAAACAATATATGAAGAAGGAGCAAAACCAGAAGAAACAGAAACAGCATATACTTGTGCTATCTCATTTCATTCATGAAAGAAATCCAGAACCTAACTACATGGTGCTCAGACAACAACCTGCACCTAAACACCAGCAAAACTAAGAAAATGGTGTTGGACTTCGGGAAACAGAGAGAGGAACCTGCCCCACTCTATATCAAGGGAGGCTGCGTGGAGAGGGTTTCCTCCTTCAAATTCCTGGGAGTGCACCTCAGCCAGGACCTCACCTGGAAAAGTAACACATCCCAGGAAGGCACAACAGAGACTCCATTTCCTGAGAGTCTTACGGAAAAACCAGGTGGCACAGCACCTGATGACTTCCTTCTACTGGTCAACAATAGAAAGCATTCTCACATATTGTGTCACAGTATGGTATGACGGACTAACATACTACAGAGGGTAATGAGACAGCACAAAACATCATGGGCTGTCCCATAACCCCACTGGAGGAAATAGCCAGATCCCGCTGTCTCAACAGAGTGAGACAAATCCTCAGGGATGACTCTCACACAGCACAGAACTTCTTCATACTTCTACCATTGGCAAGAAATACAGAAGCATAGCCAGCCGGACAAATAGGCTGAAAAATGACTTCTATCCATGGGCTATCCGACTTCTAAATGCCACGTAACACCATGACTAGAGTCAGCCTCCAACTTTCTGCTGAAGCTTTACTCTTATCGGCTGCCATAGTAACGGGGGGAGGGGGAGCTTAGTGATAAGGGGAGGAAGAGTGCTGGTGTCTGGAGGCCCCTGTATTCTAGCATCGGACTATATATTCCTCAGCCAAGATGTTTATGCCTGGTCAAGGCCAACCATTCCAGAGAAGTAATAGTCGCTAACACCTGCAGATGCCTGCCTCATGATCCAATGAGAACTAAGGATTGGACAGCCTTCTTCAGACCCTGGGGGGAGGGTTTTGGGGATTCTTTTAATATGTATGTTTCCCGCAATTTTGCTCAGATCTTACTTTCGCTTTCTCTGCATTCGCTTCTTTCCCAGTTAAAAGTTCCCTGTTTTCAACCACAATGAATTCAAGTTTTTTCTTTCTTGGGATTTGAACAAGACAGACCTGACAGACTTAATACAACAGACTCACAGTGCCAGGGCAACATGCAATATGTACATACCAGTGGAATAGTGTGTGTGTGTGTGTGTGTGTGTGTAGGTCTAGGTGTGTTTGGGTCTTTTCCCATGTCTGATTAAGAGTATCTTGCTGACGTTTCGGCGAAGTCCCACTCGCCATCCTCAGGCTGGTGCTTTCTGCTTTGTGCCAGGGCGAGCAGTGTGTGATTGGAGCTGCCATCTCTCTATTAATACTGGGGAGGGGGGGGGGCGCTGGTGGGCTGGTTGGCTGTGCAGAGATATATATCTGAATGTGGAAATGCGCCTAACACAGGCATTTCCTGGGGTTAGGGATTTGTTTATAAGTCTGGAGAGGTATTCTGTATTTGAATATATTCTGTGTTTCTGTGCTTTGTGTGATTGTACTGATGGAGGCTCATTCAATTTCACTGCACACATTGTGCATTGACAATAAAGGATTGAATTGAATTGAATTTTCTTTATTTTCATTTTTAACTCCATCCCTCATTTCCCACTTTAATGCCAAGAAAACATCAAATGTTTCTCTGCATACCTTCAATTCCTACCTAAGCAGGAACAATTTTCATTGTGCAGTGGTATCTCTGCAGTTCCTTGGCATGCCCATATTACAAAGGTCTGACTTTTGCTTCCAACTGTTTTAATGGGATTAGATTTGGTAGTGATTGAGCTACCAACAACCATTAAAAATAAAAGTCAAGAGTTTAACAAGATAACTGAGAGCTTAATTAGGTAGCTTTCCTTTAATTTTCTTCCAACTTCTTCTAATCCAACTACTGAGCCAAACTGATTTCTGAACTCTTTCCCATTTCAAGAATACTTTTTCCAAGTTACTCCTAAGCTTCGAGTGATACAGACATAGCAAAGTGGCACATCTATAGATCCACCTTTTACAAACCACGTGTCTTATAAAATACTTCAGGAATCACTTGCATAAGAAGATAGAAAATATTAAAAAGTGCTTCATAACAGATAGGTAAAGACCATCTCCAAAAATTCCCAAGAAGATCCCACCTCCCAGAAACACAATAATTTGCCGTATGGAAGGACTAAAGAAATCTGCTTGTTTCTAAATTCAATTTATTTTAATTATAATTTATTTTTTTTAAAACACTTTGAGGGAAATTTTACCTTGAACCTTACAAACTAAAGTAAGTAAAACGAAATGTATATTTCTTTTGTGCAAAAAAAAATGTAATTATTACCTATCAGTGCAAATTTAAAAAGCAAAATTTCAGTACAAATTGTAAGAGTATAAGTAAGAGTAACAAATTGCAAGAGTATAAAACTCTCTGGTCAAAAGTCACCAGAGGGGGGGAAAAAAGGAAAGAAAATGGATATGAGTTTGCAGCATATGTTAATTACTTACTTCAGTTCCAGTTGCTTAATTTTGTTTTGTGCTGTTTGCAAACTAAGATGAAGGTCATCTTTTGTACGTTCAGCATTCAAACATCTCTGGTAAAGCTCTTCTAGTTTTCTATAATCAGCTTCATTTCCTCTACCTTCACGGTACACCTGACAGATTAATTTAAACCAGGATATGATTCCAATGTTCCAGTAAAATCCTTGCTTTCACAAATCAATTACTGTGCAAAACTTAGAAAGTGGGTAATCATTTCATTATGACTATCACATCTGAAGTTTCCGTTATTGTCCACCAGACAAACATTCAATAGGTTGATTTATGGCTGTGACTGGGATCAGAATTTCTGTCACTAAACAATGTGGTTGTAAAGCGCAACATAATGTAACCACATTGCTTAGTGATGGCAATCTCTGCAGTCCCCATTGTCACTGTTAAACGAGGTTTGGGAAATATTAAGAGAGTCTCTTCTCATGACTTCCTATCAGCTTCCAACAAACAAAATCAGTGGGGAAGACAGCAGGAAGATAAATGACTGCTATAGGATGGGAAAGGAAGCAAAGGGGTATTTGGGTTTGGGAAAGGCACATAAAAGTGTGGCAGGGATTAAGATAACTGTTAGCAGGCAAGTGTATAAGCATGAACATGAGACTAGGAAGGCTAACAGGTAAGCACTTGCAATGCAAGTGCAACAGAGCTGGGGGTGTAGACATGCAATGGTACATGAGTGACCAGGGAGGATGCATGAGTGGCAAAGAGGCACAAATGTGAGGATTATGAAAAATGAGTGGCTGATGAGAAGGTCTGGTACATTCTAGTGGGACTTGGGGTGGCTGGTGCCAGGTAGAAGGTGGTGCAAGTTCAGCAAGGCCTGGGGAGAGTATACCAGGTTCTATAGGTGGTGGGAGAGGCACAGTCCGAGGGACACAAGGAGGATGGCAGGGTGGCAACACACATATGTGGCTTGAGGTGGCTGGATGTAAGAAAGTGTGCAAGTGGTGGGAAGATATGGCACAAGTTCAGCAAAGCTTGGGGACGATGCACAGGTGGTAAAATGTGACTCAGCACAATGAGGTGAGATGTAGTATAAGTGCAGAGGGGCTGGGAAAGGATGCACTGCAGGAAGAGACTTACCCAAGCAACTTGGAACCTTCTGTTGTGGTCCTTCGGTCCCTCCAGCAGCCGAATCAGAGGAGGAGGTGTGGGAGTCAGGGGCAGTAGTAAGGCAATCTGACAGCTCCAAGGGGGAAGACGGAATGGAGCTGGCAGTAAGAGAGACAGAGGCGGAGCCTGGGCTGTCCATCAGACCTCAGATGGAGAGTCAACAGCCCCCAGGTCTGGAGGTGACTGATGAGGAAGAACAACTGGGTCCAGTGCCTGACACGTGGATGCACAGAAGGCAGAGGAGAAAAGTAGAAATCTGTAGGCCAATCCTTGGGAAGGAACAGCTACTGCTGCTAACGAAGCCCCACCCTAGCTCTGAGGATAAAAGGCAGGGGGTGAAAATGAATAGATGTGGCAAACAACTATTCATCTTCTGGCCAGACTGACTTGTTAGCTTGCGTTGAGAGGAAAACTTTTTGCTGGGGCTGCCAGCACTCCTAATAAAAGAGTTTGAGTTAACTTCAGAGGGTTTGGGGAGCTGGGTCAGAACACCTTCCCTACTGGCTTCCCCACTGACTTTACTTGTGGAATGTTGGCAGAGAAGATTACAAATTGTGTTCACATGATCACAGGACGCTGCAAGCTTCATTAAGTGCGAGCTAGTTGCAAACACTCAGATAGCAATCATGTGACTACAGCTAGGATAGCCAACACTAGAACGGTTGTAACCATCACTTGTTCAGCACTATTGGAACTATTGTTAAAAGAAGGACTTTGGCTGTTCAAAAAAATCCCTGCATTGTTTAATCAGGCTTGCCACTGACAGTTTGTATTTTGTTCATTATCATCTTATTATTAGTGTAATTGCTTTTAATTAACATTGTTATAGTATGAGAACTGATAATCTGATCTTTTCACAGATCTTCCTTTCTTAGATCTTTTTTACTGATTTAAGGGAGCTTGATATAAGTGAGTTTTAGCCATTCTAGTTCACACAGAACTTTCGTGAGTTTAATGAACCACAGGCAATTCATTTTTCTTTCAGCTCAAGTTATTTGGGTAAAAAATACTGAACAGCATTACATGCCATTAATTTAACTTCTGCTAGTGCAATGCCCAAGTGCTCTTTTCATGACAGCATATTTTTATTCGTATCTAAATGACGTGAATGCGTTGATCCTTTCTAGTCTGTCTCATGTGACCAAGGCTAATATTTTCTACACCCTAAATAATAAGTAAATTATTTACTTATTAGCATGTACACGATAACATTTATGCATGAAAATGGGAAAAGGAAAAATAGATTTTACCTTGTCTAGTTCTTCTTCAACAGCTTGCTTTTCTCTAATAGCTCGCTCTAGTTGGCTTTGCTTTTCTCCAAATTCCTATAAAGCAATAACAGAATATGTATTTTTTAGAAATCAGTGACATATAACTAACTGTATGTGAAAGTGGCAAACAAAATCGGGATAAATAATGAAGCCTGTCCTCAAGTATGAATATGTATTTAATTTATGATCTATGAAATCCTATTCACTGTAAACTTTACATTTCAGTTACCTTTAACCTGTTTCTAGAAAGATCTGCACTGAAGTAATACAGAATTAAGTTAGACAATTCTGTAATTTTTCAAGTTATATTTCAGAGTAACTTCCTTCAAATAATGTTCAGCAAAAGAGGGATTTAGACTTTCCCTCCCTCCAATATAAATTCCTAAAAGTAAAATCTGGAATCATCTTGTATCTCCATTTCTCTTTTAAGAAAGGAGTAAGGTATGTTAAATATGCTATTTGAACAAAACATTTGTGACCCATATATTTTTTTACTAATTACCACAAAGCTTGATGCTGTGTTTATTTTATCCAGAAGTTTTAATAAGTAAGGTATATTATCTGTTTTGTATCTGCTTTTCCAAATAGTAGCATCCCACATGAAAAAATACTTTTATCATTACATTTAATGAAATTGTGAATGCTTAGACACTGAAGATTTTTTTCCTTCATAAGCTAAAGTAGTGAAACTCGTTGTTTTGTGGCATTGAATTTTAAAATGATTATTTTTCCTAAGTGAAAGTAGGGGGAACAGATCAGAATGTAAGCTTGTATTTATTTGTTAAATTTGTTTGCAGCCTAGCTCTCCTTGGGGCTATTTTAGGCAATAAGCAACTTAAGCAAAATGTACAACTTACCATTTGAAGTGCAGTAAGTTCTTCTGTTAAATGTGAAATTTGAATATTGTATCTTTTCCTCTCGTTTTCTATCTATTTTTTTTAAAAAAGGAGTATTATTCCATATCCAATGAATGTTTCCTTACTTGATTATATAATACATTTTTAGGAGTACAATAGCTAAACAGAAATAGACTAATTATCAGTAGAGCTTGCTATGTAACTTCCAGAACTAAGCTATGTCCAGATATAGGTGTCCAATAACTGGAATGGCACAAGCACACCCCATCTCCTCTTCCAAACAGCTCCTCCAACCCTTTGAATCTGATACTCAGGGCATTTGAAAATCCTGATGAAGATTTAGGGGTATCCAAGAAAATCAGACATAATGACTTGCAATGAGGTGGGATTTTTAGCAACCACACTTCTACCTTGCTCCACTGAAGCAGTCTGCAAATCTCTTGAGAGGTTTGAAGGAGAACGAGCCCAACAGTTCTGGTTCTACCAATTGAATTACATGGACTGTAATGTCCATAGTTTATTGGGAGGAATAATTTTTTATCCCAGTAACAAAGGTCCAGTCACAAAATTATTCAATTTATCCACAGGCAAAAAGTTGCATACTTCAATTGAGATTAACTAACTTTCAGATATTTAGCTTTCAGAGTAACAGTATCAGTATTGTTAATGTAATTTATGAGAACAAAATGTGTAAGAAAATATGAAAAAGTTTTAAGCATGACTGCTTACTTCTTTCCTCGTTCTTAAAGCAGCATCTTGAAGCAGCTGAGAAACTGCTTGTTTCATATTTTCAATTTCCTCTTCTTTTTGTTTCTCTGATAGCACTGCCTAGAATTAAAAAGAATGGTAGGTCAAGCCATAACTCTAAAGATATAGTTATTTGTGTTTAATAGAAAACAAATTAAGTTCAAAGCAGTTATCCCATAAACATATTTAATTAATCAATCAATCACCTGACTCTTTTGCAGATTAGCTTCTTCTATGAGTTGCATGCTGTCTCGGACTTTTGCTACAGCATCGTACTTCTCTTTTTCTATATTCACACATTTTGTTTGCAGCTCCTGAATTTCTTTTTCAAGATTTGTTCTTTCTGATCTTAGTTGTTTGGAATCTTTTGTAGCTACACAAAGTCTGCATAGTGGGAAAGGGACCAATTGATTGTTAAATTTAGGTTAAGTTTCAGTTTAGGTAAGACTGCAACTAAGATAGTTGTCCTTCTATCTTTCAAGACCTGATAAGATTAAATTCTCTTCTCTAACATGGTGAAATCAAATCATTTTAGGGCAGAACCTTTTTGCAGCATTTTCCAAGTAGTTTTCACTGTTATCATAATAGTGAAATTTCAGATATCCAAAAATAGAAAACTTTTGATAAACTAAACTCCTCAATGAGCCTCATCATTCCATCAGCTTTTGCAACTGTTGTTCTCAAGTCCAAGTTGGATTGTCTGCATATTAAAAAGATACACTTCTCTAAATATGAAATATACTGACTACACAAATATTGTGTTTTTACATTATCATTCTATGTTCAATCTCAAGAAAATAATAAGAAGTAATAATCTTTATGTCAGCTCGGAGGTATTACGAAGTCCGGAGCTGACATTCTGCCAGAAACCGCCACGTGGGTCACCTCCAATGGTCAGCTGTGATCGAAACAGCTGAGTGACAGAAACAAAGTGGCAGCAGCGCAACAGAGGGAAATAGGCACCAGACTGGGCTGCTGATGCCGCCGACCGCCCTGCTCTGAAGAAAACAGCTGAGGGGCGGCGTTAGGACAGCACAGGGCACCAGAACAGAACAGAACGGAAACAGCTATATGGGACAGTGCCTTGAGAAGAAAATTACCTCTGTTCACACCGAAGCCAGAAAGATGCAAATGAAACCAGCCCAACCACCCTCCTGAGTGTGGGGTGCGGCAGGGAGAGGGTGTGTGCGCAGGAGACAGACGTGGTGGGGCGTGGCAGATAGGTATTTCAATGGTGGAGGGAGCACTAGCAGTTAACGCTAACTTCATTCACATGGGCGTTATGTCAGTACATACCGGAGGATTGTAGTGGATTAAACCTTGAATTTCACCTCATCTTGGCTCAAGTAAGTTTCTGGTTTCTACTATAGCCTAACGGAATCTGACACTTTTAGTCATTTTATTATTCTCTGTATAAACCTGGTTGATATTTATTGCTTTGTAAACATTTCTAAATTAATAAAGTGTTTCTTAAATTTTGAGGTTACTTTTTTCAAGAAAAAAAATTTTTTTTTCAAGAAGAGTTTGAAATCTAGGCTAAATCTTAAACCACATCTTTGACTGGATGAATCCAAGTTTGTCATTGATCCAAAACCCGAAAAAAACGAAGGCAGCTCTCAAACTCCAACCAATTTTGCAGCTATTTTTGATGGTAAGCCAATATTGGACAATGTTTATTCTTGAGGGCCACAAAAAATAATAATCAACTAAAATTCATTGGATGAAAGAAATTATACTGGTTGAATATGTTTTGAAATAGGATTATAGCATTAAAGTGGAAGTTATTATTTAATAATCTACCTTGTCTCCAATTGTTTTATGCTTGACTGCAATTCTTGCAAGCGTTTATCTGATACCGCCTCTTTTTCACGAGCATCTAGGACCTCTTCTTCCTAAACACCAGAAAAGTGAGAGCTTTTTAAAAACAACTTTATGTCCAGCAGAAACAGAGTCCAGCAATATAAACTTCTATTTTGAAAGTTGAGAAAATATCTGTCCAACCTTTCTGTTTAATTGGCTGCGAAGATCCTCAATGAATCTCACCATTTCATCAGCTTTTGCAACTGCTGTTCTCAAGTCCAATTTGGATTGTCTGCGTATTAAAAAGATAAATTTCTATAAATAATACACTGACTACACAAATATTTTGTTTTTACATTACCATTTCATGTTCAATCTCAAGAAAAAAAACCCACTTACAGATGAAATTATGCTCTTGCTCAACAAATTATTGCAGAAAAAATAACAACTTGGTCTATTTTATTATCTCTTTGTGAACATGTTTTATAGCATTTACAGTTCATTTCTCAAAAGATCTACTCATCAGTGTGACATTTTGGTGTGGATAGATAATTTCTAGCTCATACACAGTACATGTAGTAACAGCACCCATTTATTACAGTGGAAAGGCTTTCTTCAATGTCTACTGAAGTTTTAACAGGTCAGCATTTGCTCACAATATTATATCTTCATAGATATCTATAAACTTCCACCTGATGATGTGCAATAAGCCATAAAATACTTTTGAAAAGCCTCATTGCACAGGTAGGACTATTACCTGTGTACTTGGTTTTTTTTTTAGTGATTTAAGATTTAGAAGGTTATACCTTTGTTGCTTGCGCAGCTTTTCCAGCTCTACATTTTGTTCTGTTACTGTTTTCAGAAACACCTGATTAATCTGTAAAAAAAATATTTTTAAATATATTGTATTGCTGTTAAAAAAAAAAAATCATGAGAGCCAGTAGGCTAGTCTGGTTAAGATGCTAGGCTAGGAATGCCGAGCCCTAAGGTTCTAGTATATCCTCAAGTACCTAAAGAGAGATTGCCTGCCGAAATTGCTTGCTTCCCCATTCCTCCTGCAGAGCAGATACATTTCAAAAGAATAAGTGGTTTGCTCTTCTACGTACTGAGAGCAAATGTAGTCACACTAGAAGCAAGAAAGGGTCAGGCAAAGGAGAAATTGCTTACAGAAACAGAAATAGCTTGCATTTCCTCCATAATCCTTTCAGACCAAAATGATTGGAGAGCAAGAGAGGGCTGAGATGCAGTCACATTGCTTTTGATGTGTACAAGACAGTAAACAGATACTTGAATGTCGCAAAAGGCGGGAGAATCGTTAGGAGGGACACAAAAACCTAGATATGAAACTGACTTCTTTTATCCCTTTATAGCGGAAAATACATGATCATGTAATTTCACATTAAAAACCGCTTTTGCTTAGCAACCGAGTTGCCAGTCCCAATTAAAGTTGTCAAAGCAAGACTACCTGTACTTTGCTTAGCAGCAACACAAAATCTGTCTTTTTCAACTAGCTATGATTATAATAAAATTCATAGTTATGCGCTTGACTTTATTTCATTGAGACTTTTAAAATTATCAATACATAGTCTTTGTTCTAAAAGATTGTTTTGTTTTAGATTAGGGATGTCAAACTCAAGGCCTGGGGGGGCTGGATCTAGCCCACTGGGTAATTAGATCTGGCCCACAGGGCCACCCTGAAACAGTGAAGGACCAGCCCCCACATTGCTTCTGCCAGTAAAAACAAGCCCCTGTTTTCGCTGGCAGAGTGACATCAAGTTGGCCATGCCCCCCCCCCCCAGTTCCCCCGAGGGCAAACACAATCTTGATGTGGCCTTCTATGAAATTGAGTTTGAAACCCCTGTTTTAGATGCATCAGCATTAGTCATTGCTTTCAGTCACCTATGTTAAAAAAAAATCAAATCCTTTCTTGCTTTGTTGGTTATCTGTTTGAATTTTGTTTCATTATTTTATCTTTCCTTTACATTCTCTATCATTTTTGCTTTTTTAAAAAAGCTTCTCATTTCAACTTCATTTGCTTCCAATAGTCATGTATTTAAAAGAAGAAACAAATAGAGGAAGAAAGAAAGAATTTTAAACTAATACTGAATAGTCAAAGAAATAGGCAATAAAACAGTAATCATGGATTGTGCAGACAATTGATTTTTCATGAAAAGCACATTTTCCTAAGTAGCAATTAAACTAGAACAATTAAAAATGCAGTATAAACCCCAATGTAACTTGTAAACATGTAAGTAAAAAAGCTAAACGACATAGCTTTATGAAAAGTTGTATCTGTTTAGAAAATGTGTTTTCTTTTATATTTTTCTTTTCTTATGACTAGTCCAAAATAATGTTAATAGAATTTCAGTATTTCACTTACTGACTCATTTTTTTCATTAGCTAAATGCAGTTGTTTTGTTAGCTGTTGAAAGCTTGACAATTGATCCTAGAAAGAAGATAATACAGAGTATTGGAATTACAATCCAGAGGATTTATAAGGTAAGAGCTAAAACATATTATATTTAGGTATTAAATACTTAATTTAAGTAATAAAGTATAACATTATTTGTGGCTGTTGTCCAGATTTGAGAGTCATCCAATTTATTTTTGAAAAAAAAACAACATAACAGTATAAAGCAAGAATCGTCTAACACAATATATTTCTGCCACAAGATTCAAAAGTTTTCAAGTGAATGAAATAAACTTATTGAATAAAGTATGCTCCTAAATTGAATAAATTATTCAAAGATAATCGTATAACAAGTCTTTTAAAATTCACAAGACTTCAAAAGCAAGCAAACAATGTCCTTTTTCTAAACATGTTTTTCTAAATATTTCGGTTTCAAACTTTTGGAAGTTATTGGGGAGCTTGATTCCAAGGGCCTAACATAAACTGAAAGATCATTTTTACACACAAACACAAACCACCTTAGACTTTCCAAATGCATCTTTTGAGCTTGACATTCTTTTCTTAAATAGCAAATAGTGCAGTGGTTAGAACACAGGCTACTTCCACTTACTGCCAGTTGGCAGTTCGATTCTCACTGGCTCAAGGATAGCTCAGCCTTCCATCCTTCACAGATTGGTAAAATGAAGACCCAGATTGTTGATTACAATATGCTGACTCTGTAAATTGCTTAGCGAGAGCTGTATAGCACTGTGAAGCAGTATATAAGCCCTATTGCTAAAAACAAAATGAAAAACACACTCCCTCTGCCACCTCACAGATAGTCTGAAAAGTTCAGCTCTGTACTCTGGTATGATATTCTTTCTTTCTTTCTCTCTCTATTTTTTTTATTATACCACCTATCTAAGTGGGCCACTTTATTACTTGCCAAAAGATCATTAAAAAGCTCTTTTATGGAAAAGCTGGTGATTTTGAGCTAATGGAAAAAATTGTCTTCATTTTAATTTATTTTTATGCACATTATTAGTACGTTACTTTTTGCTTCTGCCTTTCCACAATGTGAATTTGTGCTTCTGTCATATGTTCCTGGTATATCTGTTGAAGTCGCTCCAATTCCTGTGAAACCATTTGCCAAAGTTCTAGGACATGTTCTTTTTCCTTAAAATTGAAAGATTAAAAAAAAAAGTTAAAAATTTTCTTTCCAATTTTTTTTTGAGCTTCAAAACATCATTGTATCATAAGAGATAAATAATACTTTTTGTTCTCTCTATAGTTTATATTATAAATAGCACAATTACATGAAATTATGGATATTGCTGTACCTATTAATAACAAAATAACCGACAAATATTAGTGTGTTACCTTCCTTTCTTGTTGTCATGTAGGTATTCAAAATTTCTATTTAATATGTTTATATATATATGTCTTGACAAGAAAAATAAACACTAATATTAAAATCATAAACTACAATTTTCAGCTATAACAAAAATGTGTCATAAATGAATGTGCCTAAATTGAAAGGCAATTTAGGACTATTGGAACCTAGACATAAAAGTCAACCAAAGGAAATATTTCAATTTTCTTACTTTATTTGCTAGCTGCAACTGTTCTTGAAGGTTTATTAAGTTTTCATCCATAAATGTAGCATCCCTTGAAATAGAACCAGATGGCAGAGCTTCCAATTGCTTTTCAATTGCTTCTTTTAACTCTTCATGCAATCTGTATTAATGTACAATAACAGGTGGAGCACTTCGTTGTAAAATAGCAACAAAATTATATTTTTATTAAGAATGGTTCTTCTATCAGACAGTTATCAATTGTAACTCTAGGAAAAACATTTTAGTTATTCATGAAATAGTAACCATATTATTTCCAGCAATCTCCAGTCCTAGAGTATCTGTATTTATTGCACGGCAAGGGTAAGACAAAATAAACAATTGTTTCAATCAATCGTTTCTTGCTATATGACACAAACAATACAGAATTAGTATGATTTTTATGGCATTACCTTTCATTTTCTTTGATGACTTGCTCAAGTTTTAGCCTCATTTCTTTCATCTGCATCTAAAGGCAAGAAAAACAGATTAAAGATTTCTTTTTGAAGATACAATAGAGCACGTGCAATACATATTCAGTATGATGCTAAGATGCTTGGAAGTCAGTTAAAAATATTGCCTTTTCTAGTTTATGAAACAAGATGTCTCAAATTAAAAAGACAAACATATTTTTGAATTATTAACAAGTGACAATATTATTTTATTAGCTATGATTCATTGATAGTTTTAAATAAACATCTTACCCAATATTTGAATTATAAACCTTATTGTTGTTTTTTAAATTACTAGCAAGCTGTATTAGTGGTAAAAATAGCTTTAACTTTGTACCTGGCAGTATTTCAGTTGTTCATTCATTTCCCCAAGATGTTTATCATATTCAGCAACTATAGGAGGTAATGAGCTAAAAGGGATGTAATATAAAGTTTACATATTGAGTGAACATTTGAGTGACACAATGCAGTTAAAAATTTTAAAAAATCTCATCACTGAAATAAAAAAAAAATGAATTATTAGAAAAAATAATTAAGGACAAGCAAAATAATCCAAACATGCATGTATATATGAAAACTTTTCAAACAATCGCTCTTTGTTTACTTATATTTTTATCCTGCTTTTCTTCTAGAAGCTCAAAGGGTATACAGTATTCCATACTCTTATTTTTTATTAGCAGTAACAATCCTGAATGCCATCCAATGGGTTTCCAAGGCTGAAGACAAATTTGAAACTGACTCTTCCATATCCTAATCCAGCAGACCCATTTTAAAACCATTAGACAATTCCTGTAAGAATGGGATTTCCCCACTTAGTTGTGGATTTTTTTAAGTACTAGATACTCCAAAATTTCCTTGGATATTCTGGTGAAAAAGTGAAATTGAAGTCAATTTCCTTAAAAGCTTAAGTATGAAGAAGTGGGATTCCACTTCTTCCTATCTGGATTCCCAAGAATATGAGCAAATGGGTTTTTCTCTACTCGGATGGTGGCAACTTACCTTACATACCTCAGGCTTAACACTTTCACTTTAGAACACATCTATACCAGATACCCCAGAACTCAGCTACATTGAGTAGAAAGCTAGAATCCCCAAAATAAATTTAACATGCCTGCATTGTAAAAGTCATCCTGCTGCAGATTATCAATATTTTATTTTGTATATCTTGACTTATAAAGTATCAAGGCAATACAAGCAAGCAAACAGGAATAATTTCATTTGAAGTTATGACGTTATGGATTGACAATATTCTAATGTAAACAATCCAGGATGCTTAACAACAGTTATTGTAAAAATTAGATATAATTGTAAACATAGGTGAAAATGTTTAAATTCCTTCTCTTCTTGCATCATTAAAAAGCGACTTTATATAAGATAATACCTTTCCTTTCACTTTGCCCAGATAAAGGAAGGAACACAAACTGATTTTACTAAGTTTTCTAGTAGAACCTTTACCTCCTACAAAATGACAGCTTTTATATATTTAAAAAAATCAAATTCAATGCCAGTTATGTTAATATTTTTAAGACATGAAAGGAAAGAAAAGATCAAACTGTCAAGCTCTGATGTCATAAAACATTAACTGTAGTTTCTCACTCCTAAGGCATGGAATGCCTGTGGAATTATTTTCCAGATAAAAGAGTCAGGTTCTGTCAAGCATGATTAAATTATTGGCAAATATTTAGAAGACACATGGAGAGTTTTGATGAATTTGTTTATGATTGACTCAAGAGCCATTGAAATGAATAAACTAACTTTAAATTCCATTAATTTCAGCAGATCAACTTTTTGTATGGATGCAGTTCATGGAAGCTTACTTTTTTCTTTTTGCTTATTCATAAATCTAATTCCTCTATCCTGAGTACAGTATATTTGTTTAAATTATGTGTACACATAGTTTTTACATATACATATGAAAAAGATCAAGAAAAAAAGTAATAAATACTTCACTTGTTCATTTTTGAAGAGCATTTCCAGATACCAACATATCTTTTTGTAAGATGTTTTAAAATTGCATTTTATACATTATTTAGAATGCCAGATAAATAGCTTTACCTTTGATCTATCAGGATGTGCTGTGTTATACTGGCATCTTCAAAGCCATTATTCTGGAAACAAACATTTAGTTGTATCACTTGTCATTAAAAATGTTTTTAAAAGCTTTAAAATTTAACTGTATAGATCTTCATATTTAAATCAAAGTATTCCCAATGTATTCTCTTGTAGAGTACATTCGCGGCTTAAAATTTAATCAATAAATAAAAATAAAAAATCAAATTCCATATGGATTCAAATTGAATTCAAAGAGCATAACATTAGCTTTTTGTATCTTATTCTGTTTTCACATTTATATATTATTTCAGTCCTTTGATTAACTTCAGAAACTCAAAAAAATCTATGACTTTAATAGAAGAGAGAGAGAGAATTGCCAACTGTATTACCTTATAATGATAAGAAAGAATGCAACTAATTATTTACTTAGCATTTTATTAAATGTTAAAGCTGAATGAAGGGTCACCAATTCAATTAAGGGCATTTCTTAAGGGCAGAATGCAGCCGCGTGGGTAATTTCAGGAGCTCCTCAGAGCTCCCATATTACACCTCTACTGTGCGAGCTGCACTGGCTCCCTGTGGCCTTCCGGGTGCGATTCAAGGTGTTCGTCCTTACCTTTAAAGCGCTCCATGGCTTGGGACCCGGGTACTTACGGGACCATCTGTTGCCACCATCAGCCTCCAGCCGACCGGTGCGTTCCCACAGGGCGGGCCTCCTCGGGGTTCCATTGTCGGGACAATGTCGTCTGACAGCCCCGAGGGTGTGAACCTTCTCTGTGGGTGCACCCTCCCTCTGGAACGAATTGCCCCCGGAAATTCGGACCATTGAGGACCTTCCGGCACGCATTTCACATATTTCAGCAAGCCGGTCTGGCCTAGTACTTAATGGGGTGGGTGGGTGGGGTGGGGTTAAATTTGTTTTAAATTTTTTAAATTAGTTTTTAAAATTTAAATTAATTTCTATTTTTAACTGTTTACATTGGGTTTTAATTCATTGGCCTTTCTATTTGTATTTTTAATTTGGTTTTTTAATTGTATATTGCTGTTTTTATTGGCTGTGCACCACCTTGAGTCCTCCGGGAGGGAGGCGGTATACAAATGTAATAAAATAAATAAATAAATAATAAATTTCTATTGCTTTTCTTTCAATGGCAACCAGTATCTTGTTTTGCTTTTATTTTATTTCATATCAGCTACTTCTTTTGATTAGTGATAAACTAGCAACTACTTTTCATTTTTGCTTTGTTTGGAAATGGATAAAAGAAAAGTAGAACTGATAGCTGGTAAAATTATAGGAGTATTAGGTCTGGCCTTCAAAAATCCAGATGAAGAAAAAAGAAGATACAAAAAACTGTATCCCTAAAAGGATGCCACTTGCATAAAAATTATGGGCGGATCAGTAGTAACAAAAGTGAAAAGTAGTGAAAGATTCACAAAATGTTAAAATAGACATATAAATGTTTATAACAAACAGAAGTATTATTTATTTCTAGTTTTGTTAGTATACCATAATTGTCTTAAATTTGCATATTTAAAAAAATTATCCTGAGATTTTGGCAGGATCACTCAAATCTTACAGGAATCCATGATATTGATTTACAATATTCTGTCAAAAGGTGATGTTGATATCACAGCCACCATCACAAGAAACAGTCCTTCTATATAACAAAGACTTAATTTTTAATAATACTCAAGGATCAGTTAGCTGTAGTAGGAGTGGCCAAATGCAACCGCTATAGGTTCATTTAGTAAAAATAATTGTATTCAGGCACATTACATAATCAAGCTACTTTATATTGTTTTTTCACAAATGAAAATATAAGAACCTTATAATAGTGGGTAAGCAAATTTAACTAAATGATTTGCATGGTCCTTTATGTGATGCTTAGCATAGGTTAAACAGTACAACAAAAATAGAATCTAGAAATCATGAAATAAAGATATGATGTATTTACATACTAACTGTCCCTTTGCAGCCTCCATCAAATTAATGCATAAAAAGAGACAACCTCCAGTCAAAAATAAAGGTTGATGATCCTTGATATCTAATACCTACATTATATAATACAAATGCGCTGGCAGAGTCCTGGACCCCCCCCGGCGGGCCGATTGGCGAGGACTGAGGCGAGTTGGGGGGGGAGCGGCCTGGCTATCAGCCATATTCCGGACCCCCCCCGCCCCTTTTGGGGGTCGTGTGTGTCGCGCTGGCAGCGTCCTGGACCTCCCCCCCCAATGGCCTGGGCCTCCTCCCCTCCCCCCCAATGGCCATGTCCACCTGGCCTCCAACGTTATTCTCGACCAGGCCCTCAGCCAGCTTGTCATTTTAAGGAGATGGTGGCAGAGAGGGCGGAAACAGTGAGAAGACTCTATGGTTCGGCCTATGGTTGGAGAT
>JAEANM010006440.1:0-18594 GCA_017656035.1 Myanophis thanlyinensis | reverse complement strand
CCGCCGACGCCCCCCGTCCTCTTTTTTTGTTCATCAAATATGGTCAGCCTAGTCTTACCATGCATTATAAAGTGATCCTTTATGTGATCTTGACTCTAAATAAATGTATTTATTTAATAGATTTTGTCTTCTGCATTCAGCTGATTTGGATAACATAAAACAGAGTAAGACTAAAAAAAACAAAAACAGAAAGATCAACGTAGAATTAATCTCCAGATGGCCAGCAGAACTAGTTAATTCCGGTTAAAAGCATGATAGATTAGGACTATTTTTCAAAATGCCAGGAGGCTCTGAATCTCCAGAAACAAGGAATTTCAAAATATAAGGGCTGTTACTTGGTCAATGTTTCTCTAAGCTTTCTTATGATGTTCTTACCAGACAGGTAGATTCAACCTTGGCAAACAGTACTTGATGCCACCAAGTATTACACTCTAGAATGCTTTGTAGCTCATTAGCAGCCCTTTGAACTGAGCCTAGAAGGACTACAAGGAATTTAGTAGATTTTATTCTATTATGACACAATTATCCTGTTAACAATCCAGCCACCACATTTTGGGCCAGCTTCTGGGACATTTCCAAAGATTGCCTCATGCAGAGCATATTACAGAAACCAGCCACATGGTGATCAAAATATGAATTATTGCTGTCCAGGCAGTGTTTAGGTACTGCCCATAGCCTCTATCTGACAGGCATAAAAGATGAGGACCGCACATAAAGTTCCAATTAAACTGATTTATTACTAAACATGCAAAGGGATCTACTCAGCGCTATTTTGGCGTTGGATAACAGTCAATGGAATTCAAGAGGTTGGAGTTAGTTCATTTACTCCTTGAGATTCTAGGCTGCTTCCTCTTTTGACTCCACCCCAGTTTCTTCCACTCCTTCTCCTACATTGCCTGCTATTTAAGCACAAGCCCAGGGTGAATATATTATTGCATGTGTGTGCAGACGAACGGGGAAGGAAGAAAATTTTTTTACAAACATAAAACAACATCTGAGAATTTGGAGAGGGTGAGGTGTCTCTCCATTCCTCAACATTAATGGGTATGGAGTTCTGAGTGCTTTCCAAACCTGGTGGTTTGCTGGCAGACCTTTCACTACTCAATTAAGTTAATATTATCAGTGCACTAATGGATATACTACTGGCAGTCGTTGATTTACAACCAGTTGCTTAATGGCAATTCAAAGTTATGGTGGACCCCCCCCCAAAGCTACTTATGGCTCTGTCTCAAAGTTATGGCTGTTGCAGCACTTTATGGTAATCCACCGTTACTACCAATCACAGGGAGGCTTCAGTGTCCTCCCCTGCCTATCTTCCTTCATGTCCCCTCAGGCCTCCCTTTCCCTATAGAGTCCCTGCAGGCCTTTCTCCCTCACACTGGGGTCTCAACAGGCCTTTCCCTTCTCTCCCAGGTCTCTGTAGGCTGTGGGAACTCGTTGGGGAGGTAAAGGCCTGCAGATTTTTGGTGGGCGGGGGAAAAGGCCTGCTGCGACCCAAGGGTGGAAAGAGCAGCACAGGGGGTAGGGAGGTTGTTAGAAATGTAATCTAACAGTTGGGTTGGCAATATATAAACCATGATAGCAATACTGCATCTTTAATTACTACTGTAATGTGATTGGTTGCTGTTTCCTCAAGCGGCCATAAGATGGAGCCAGAATCACTGTTAGTTGCTGATTGTTAGATACTGGTTGTTGAATGTAGTGTCCTGATCAGCATGACTTACTGTGAGTTGCAACTGTTTTGCAAGCTTTGTGTACTGAACTGTTTCTGAACTGTGTTTTTTGGATTACCCCTGAACTGCAAAAGTTGATGACTGACTGTCTTAACCGTGTATGATTTAGGATTGATTGATGGACTTTGCATAACTCTATTTTCCATGGAAGTAAAAACCTATTTGTTTTACAATTCAGTGTCTCTGTATGCTGGTTTGTGCGTTCTGAAACACCACTCTCACAGCGCTTCTCTGAACATACTCGTTCTCCTAATGGGGGACTTTCCTTAACAGAGGTTTTTGAAGGCCCAGGTCAGGAGGGGCTTGCCAAGGCCTCCAAGGGCCTCCCCTACCCTTGAGGCATCCCATACTCTGCTTAATGACAAATCATTTAACAGCTGTTTCAGGGAGAATAGGCAGTGGAAGTCATTAAACAAGGCCATCTCATTTAATGGTCATCCTGACATGTATCAGGTAATTATGGATGTATGTTGAGGACTACCTGTATCCATTTCTCTAGTTTAAATTGTGTTAGCTTGGAAATGAGGCAGGCTATTTTTCTATCAATCCAAATTCAAATCCTACCCTACTCCTACAAATCTGAAATCCCTTTTTTGCTACCCATCCCTGAAAGTCTTCCTTTACTCAATCAGAAATATGGTGTGTGCAGATTTCCTAGGACCTGTCATTTTTCTAATGAATCCCTCAAGGCATGCTATAGTTAACCTGGAAATATAAGCCATAATACCTTCTCTCTTTGCAAATATTTTGATCTTGGCAGTCCCTCAGGTCCCATTCCTAGATCAATGGAACGTGTCAGAAGAATAATTTGGGGTACCAACTTGAACCGGGGTTGTACAATAATACCTAAAAATGAGATCCGGACAGTTGTGAGGAAAGAAGAAGTATTTATTCCTAAAAGCAAACAACAGTTTGCCTTTAGGAGAAGTGGGGTATAGCAACAGGTTTTTTTATAGGGGGAGTTTGTCTGGGATGTAGAAGTGTCTGCATGCTGATTCTAGAGTGACACTTGAGGTGTATGTGTAGGTATGTATTCTTGTGAACATGCAGTTCTGCTGGAAGACTTACTTTAATTAAATAGACTTACGTCTATTTGTGTTTGCAGACCTTATCCTTTGTTATGTGGATTAAGTCTGGGTCCTAATCCACATATTAACTAACCCACATTATTTGGAGATTTGAGAACGTTTGAGTCAAAGGTTTCCTTGCATTTGCTATTTTTAGTGGGTTAATTTAGTTTCAGCTTGACTGTCAATTATCTAGAAGAGATGCCGATTCTCAGATCATTTTGGATTCTGTTTTAAGGGAAGATGGAAGGAGTATAAAGAATAAAATATATTTGGATATAAAACCTCTCACAATAGCTAATAGCAAAAACAGTGTTTGGGGTCTGGGTCTCTAATTCCACGATTGAGCATAGATAACAGATGTTAAGTTTAAGCTGATATTTTTCTCCCTCCCTCCCTCCCTCCCTCTCACTCTCTCCCCCCTCCTTCCTTCCTATTATAAACTAGAATGAGAAGACAAAATGGTCTGGTGAGCAACTGGATCAGACTTCTTTGGTTTCCTTCTCTGATTGCCAAAGGGGCTCAGCATAACTTGACTTCCTCACGCTCCCAAAATAAGCAGCATTGCTTTCATTGAAACCCACGTTCTGTGGTTGGTGGCACAAGTATGAGATGCCTTTGCATCCAATTTCTGCCCTCATCTCCACCTCCGATTCTAGACAGACCTGCCAAACTTTCTCTGCTTGACATGCTTTGTGGTCCACGACGAGATCACATTGCATGAGACTTGGTCTCCAGCACTGGTTTGTGGTCAGAGATAATAGTACTCCTTAACTCGCTGTCCACATATTATTGTTTCATCCAAATTCTTGGCTTAATGCCTTTAACGTGATTACTCTAAAAGTAGATGAGGGCAAATGATGATGATTTGGGAGTGGGAGTGGAAACATGTATAGAAAAGAAAAGCACCCTTTCCTCAACAATTAAAAAGGCTCAATGCCCTATGGCCACAAAGAAAACTTGAAGCTACAAACAAGTTGCTAAGTTTTCCACTGCCTGCTAAGGGTGTAACCTCCATACCTCACTGAAAACAAACCGAGACACACAATCAGGGCAATTCAAATATGGGTGTCTGCCATTCTTCTACTGCAAAGCCATGGAAGCTTATAACTACTGGGAAAATAACCCTCCAAATTTCCAGACCAATTTAAACTGGAGAAGGAGTGGGGGTGGGGAATGAGAAGAATGTACTACAGAAACCATGACAAATTTTTGTAAAAATTATACTGCAGAAGAGGGGGAAAAAATTCCTTTCAAATGGTAGAACTCCCAGTCTCCCAATTCAAAGTGATTGGCAGGAGATTCAGGATAAATAAATATTTCTTCTTGCAACATAGATTGTTGCAACGGTCACTATCCTCAACAGTTTTAAAAAGTCTGTCCATAGCTATCCACGTTCACTAAGTAGAGCCTCCAGAATCAGAAGCAACCTATCTCTGGATAAATACTGTAGCTGTGCTAGACACTAAAGCCAAAAGAGCTTCCCTAAAAATGTTTTATAGCAGATCTTATGGAGAGCAGATCTGGACACTTTGCTCCCCATAGATTCATAATGGAATATGTATTAGCAATACAGTACTACAAGATAACACACTCAGTTCAGGAAATGCTTTAAAAGCACAACAGTTGCTGAGGACAGCTCTACACATACAGGGTGTTTCTATTATGGGGTGGGGGGAAAGAGGGGCAGAAGTCCCATTAACCTCATACATTACAATAGCAAGTCTTCTGTTTCATTAACAATCAAGACAGAAATCTGATGGACGGAAAAATTGCCTTGACAATGGAACATAAAACACATTGTGTGATGTAGCACCTTGGTCCTGGGAAAACGTTTTGTTTCACTGTGTACTGTACTGTATATTGTTGAACTGACAATAAAACCTACTTGACCTTGACATTTTCACCAATCTATACCAACACTTACTCTGTATGTGTTTGTGCGCACGCATATAAATGGAATCTATCTGCAAGGATGGTGATTTCCTTATGTATGTGTGGAACTCTGGAGCACACTTTATTCTGATAATAATCTGTTAGATTAAACTAGGACAGTTTAACGCCCTTTTGGAGTACCGAGTTCCATTAAAAGAGAATTTGATTCAGCTTTTGGAGCTACATTTTTTTTTTGTAATATGTTACTGCAAATCTGTCAGCAACTAGGACCAATCCTCTACCACAAAAGTCAGTTCAAGTCTTCTTCAAATCAAGACCAACTTCTGATAATATCACAAAGATTTTCTTGGGAATAATACATGGAATGTATTCACTTGTCCTCTTCCAGGATGTTTTTGACTTATCAGTCTAACTTGTAGGTGTGGTTTCTCCTGAGGGCCCCTATCCAAGGAATAATTTTTGCTAGGTTTTTAATCTACTGAGTGCTACCATTAACTTAAGGAGCATGTAATTTGGTATTTACTCTTCATTTACTCTGTATGTCTTTCTTTGTGAGGATATTTGAGGACATACTATAAGTTAGTAGGACACACCAACTCTGAAGTACACAATTTTCAGATGTGCCCATGGTTCTGAAAAGCTGTTTCCTTCTCCTTGTGTGGAAAGTAGAAGAATTAATTCCTAATTCAGCATTTGTTTAATTACTTTTCCAATGTTAATAGATGTTTCATAGGCTTTTATGAATTATCAACAGGAATACCCTATTCCTATTACCAATTTAAATGTATATCAAAGTCTGGTGTAGAGCAAAAAGACACTTCAGAGATTGATTGGTGACTTATGCACTCTTGAGAGATCAAAATCATTAGGCTGCCTAGAAACCTGGTATTTGCTACACACAAAAACTCCAGTGATTAAAATAATGTTTTGAAACTAGGACAGTTTCTCAGGGGCCAGGAACTGTCAGACATTTTAAAAAAATGTTTAAGGGAGATTAAATTCATTCTCTTCTCCTTTGAACAACTGGGAAATGCATGAAGAATGGCCACTGGGAATAATGGAAGTTGAGGTCAAACATATTTGGAAGGCAGCTGACTAAAGTTTGCAAGAGACAGTAAGTAGAGAATGTAATGAACGACCTATTTGGATGCAGTGGCCTGAATGGCCCTCTCCAGTTTGAAGGCTTGGTTCCTACAATATTTTTCAACTGGGTTTTTCAGAGAAATTTGGAGGACTAGGAAAATGTAGGTAGTCCTCTACTTATGACCACAAGAGGGACTGCAAAATGTATTGTTCATTAGTATGGTTATTAAGTAATCACATGTCTGCACTTGATTTTATGACCTTTTTTGTCACAGTCATTAAGCAAATTCCTATGGTTGTTAAGTGAGATATCACATGCACAACTTGCAATGTTCCTTGCCAGCTTCCCCATTGACATTGCATGTCAAACGCCAGATGGATGGGCCATAAATAGTGCAATTATTACCAAGTGCTGAATCACAATTACATAACAGTGGGGATGTTGCAATCGTGGTAAGTGGAAGGATCAGTCATAAGTCACTTTTTTTAGCTCCATTGTAACTTCAAACAATCACTAAATCCGGTTGCTGGTTGTTAAACAAGGACTACCTGCATTTGAGATTTGGTTTAGAGTTTAGAACATGGGTGTCGTACTGGACTTTATGGAGGGCCGCATCAGGGTGGTGTTTGACCTCGGGGGTCTCGGGGTGGGTGTGGCCAGCTCAACATCACTCATGTTGGGGGTACCTGTAGTGACCCGGGCACTCTGCCAGTGAAAACGGGCTCCCAAGCTCCATTTTCGGCTGAGACGGCCTCCTGCAACCCTTTGCCGTTTTCATTGGCAGAGGTACTGCAGGCCGGTCCTTTCCTGTTTCCAGGGTGGTCCCGCAGGCCAGATTAAAGCATCCCGTGGACCAGATCTGGTCTGCGGGCCTTGAGTTTGACACCCCTGGTTTAGATTAATATTATTTATTCTGTTGTTTCATTTTTGTGTTCTGTTCATATTACTTGGTGAGAAGTGTGTGGTTACAATGATATGTACATACATTTTGATAGATCAGACTAATACATGAATTAAGAAATAAACTGGCTTTTGGCAGAGAAAGTTTTGACCAGATCATGACTACTTGGGATCTGAAATCTGCCAGCACTGTTTCCGGGGCTCCTTCACCATGCCCGCTCCGGTCTTCATTGCCATCTCCACCTTTTGCTAGGTACCAGACATCGTTCCCTGGATTCCTCACAGCACTCTCAAAGGTGGCTGAGTAGGCTATGCAGAACCAGGGCTTTAAGAGAGCTAGTTTAATATCAATGGTCCGATGAACAAACTCAACAAACATAGACACAAAAGCAAAACTTATATTGAGTACATGATTTCGAGACTGAAGAATGCAAAACCAGCTCTAACTTTTTCCGCGCAACTTTGCATAGTTAAAGAATAGATTTCACCCGTCCTCCCACTGGACAGATCACATTGTCCAATTATGATCATTCTTTTGTTTTGAAAACAGTTCATATCTTGGCTTGACACCAGCCGACGTGTCCTTGGTAGGAGCTTGGCTCTCACAGTTGAAGTCTGGAATCTCCTCATTCCATCTTCCCCTTCCCTCCCCCCAGTTCTTTGGCAAGTTGAAAAGTGATAATATTCACAGGAAGCATAAACTAATTCAATCTCGACACCAGCATCTTAGCCATTATGCTAAACAATTTTTTTCCTATCTATCTTTCCATCCACCCATTCTCTATTTTACATTTCAACCATTCCTAAGCAATGGTGCAGTAACTAAAGTTGGGGAAATTATCCATATTTTGCCTAGCTAAGCATAACATAACTTGTAATTCAAGATTTACCATTATAAATAAGGTTGAAACAGAATTACCTTTCGTTTCACAGTTCAGGTTAAAAGTAATGTTTTTTCAGTGAAAAGTAGTGTTTTTTCAGGAACATTTCCCAGGGAAAAAAAATCTTAATTCAGTAAGGAGTCTTCAATATTCTTAAATTTAAATATTTTCTTAAAAAAAATAAAGCTTCTCGCTTCTCCGTTACTACTTTTTTACTGTATTACTTCTTGGTTCTTACAGAGAGGTGAATTGGTGACTCAGGGATCACATACTGGGGGCTAGATAATACGAAACCTATCAGATTAGAGCAGTGGTGGCAAACCTTTTACTTATTGAGTGCCGAAAACTACACGCTATGCATGTGCCATCCTCACTTGTGTGCGGTCCACGTGTACTGCATGTGCAACAGCATCATCTGTGCATACATGCACCTTCTGCATGTGCAATGCATGCGTGCTTCATGTAAGTACTCATGCACACATGAGCAGTCGCGTGTGCATGTGTAAGAGAGCTCCGAAGACCAGCTGGATTTCCGGCTGCAATCGCGTGCATGCACAGCGGAGGCCCGAAGACCAGCTGGGTCTCTGCAATCATGCATGCGTGCATGCACAATCGCATGTGCATGTGCATGTGCATGCTTAGCTGGAGGTAGGTTGGCTGACAGCTTGTGTGCCCAACAAGATGGCTCTGTGTGCCACCTGTGGCACTTGCGCCATAGGTTTGCCGTCACGGGATTAGAGTATGAAACTGGAGCACAGACATCCACAGTGGAGGATCAGCAAAGTCAAGATGGTACCTGGGGCCACATGATCAAAGATCCTCCCCCTTTTATGTGCAATATGTGTATATTTCCTGGACTGGGGATAAACAAACTTTGTTTAAGCGATGCAAGTGTTTCCTGAATAAACAGTCACCTTTATCATAAGTATTCAAAAATCCTGAATGTTTTTGCCAAATGCTGTCCAGAAATGCTTGTGCAGAAAAATGAGGAACAGGCAGGGTGTGCACCAGAACATTCTGAGCATTTTGTCTTTTGTATGTATCAACTGATCACACTTTAGAGGCGGCCAAACAGGATGTCCAAGTGTCAGGAAGATATATACCAGAATCAAAAGGTGTTTTCCTCTTTCTGTCTGTTAAAGGAAGGGCTTGAATGCTGAATAGCCACAATGTGTGCTCGCAGGGGTGGGGATCTGGAGATGTGTTCAGATTTAGGAGATATGCATTATATGTGTTGTGGATTTATAGTGTGTGTCTGGCAGCAGCCTCCAAAGGCCTGCCACTGTGTTTGTGTGTATGTGTGCGTGTGAGTCTAAATGTCTCGGGTAATATATATCTGGGAACGCACACATTTCATGTGCATCGTTGATAGAAACACTGGCATTTAGAAGCAGTGGATGGCAGCAAAGTTTAAAATACCTTTTTGCTGTTTCCTCCCAGTGTTGCCTAGTTTACTGCAACACATATCTTACAGCCCTATGATAGATGAGCTCTGGAGAGATATTGTGTTTGTAGTTCACTAATCAGCACTGGCCTTGCCAAGCTGCTGGCCTATATGAACCATTGTTGGGAAAATATATGAGAAATACCATATGAGTTCTGATAATAAGCAAAGGATTTATGCATAATTTGTCTTCTTGCAGCCCCAGGAAAAATATCATGGTCCTGGTTTTTGGTTTTCAGAATAGCTATCTAAAAAAATAAAAGTCACAGGAAGTTGTTAGTCTTACAATTTTTCAAGATCTGGCTCCCTCTTTTTGCAAATAGTGTCTAGTAGTTACATAGCTGAATTTGAGGGATGCAGTTTGCCTACTGCATAGAGCAGTGGTCTTTTCTGGTCTGATGACTTTAGGATTACCACTTCCAGATTTCTCAGCCCCTTTAGTCAATGGTGGAATTCAATTTTTTTTATTACCAGTTCTGTGGGCGTGGCTTGGTGGGCGTGGCTGGGGGTGTCATGTGACTGAGTGGGCAGTTTCTGTAAGCAGGGAAATAATAAACATCAGAATGGTTTTTCCTGCCTTCCTTACAGGGTTAACCCTGTAAAGTAGAAAAAAAGTAAAGGAGATTTCTTCCAACAACTGGTTCTTCGAACTGCTTAGAAAATTTGCTGAATTTCACCTCTGCCTTTAGCTGATGTGGGAGTTTAGAAAGTTGTAATTCAGGAAGGAAGTTTCCATATTTTTAAGAATAATCAGGTGCTGCATAGCTGATCTGTACTACACAACTTCTATGTGTGCACCAGTTGGGTTTTACATAGGCACCAGCCAAAAAACATAGTGGGTGATGGAGAAGAACTTTTCATAATAACAGTGCAGTTTAGGAAAAGCTTCTCAGTGACTGCCTTTCCAAAAATATGTTTACCTGGGTGTCCAAAACATGTGTAGGAAGAAATGTCCATCTGGGTTCAGTTCCAAGTGGGGATAAAGACACTGGAAACATGGAGACTGCTTGGAAGGATGGTTTTATTGGTGGAACAGGACCCCATGACTTGACGTCCTCATGGCTTGAAGTCCTGGGCGAAAAGGACAGAGATGCTGAGAGTCCCTGGGTTTTATGCCCTCTGTTGGGCTATGATCTTGCTTCCTGTTCATGTGGCAAAGGCAAGTATCCTGATTGGTTGTAGGCTCTCATGTGGTCCTGGGTCATGATTCAAATTTGGTAGAAGCTTTTGTTTGTGCCATATGGTCAGTTGGGCAATCCCATAATGTCCTGAGGGTGAGGGCCTTTTATGTTGCAAATAAAGCTAACTCAGTCTATTGTCTTCCAAATAACCAAAGTATCTGCTGGAGTCAGGGAACTGGGGCTGAGCTTCTGCCTTAAGATTTCTATTTCTCTTTTAGGGGAAATATTCTGCCTTTTAATATTTCCTAGAATATTTCATTCTCCTAGGAGAGGGGTGGGTGCTAGTTTCCTACAGCAGAATCAGGTTCATCATGGCACACCAAATTCAATGTCCTGTGTGCTTAATAGCCAATCGGTTGTTTCAAGGAAATCCATACACATAGACAGGCGAGTTATAACTTTATTTTCACTGTTGTATGTCTAGCTAGTTTCCAGTCACACAATCCTTTTTTTAAAAAATAATGATGGCTTTCACTGCCATTCACTGGATGGCTACAAATTGTACAGTTAGACCACACATTGTGCAAAGAAGTATTTTTTTTTTACTATAGATATGCTGAATCTTGTTGCGTTTAGTTTTACTGGCAACCTTGAATTTGAACATTAAATACAAATTAAAAATGGCCTCTGGTTTCGTTTTCCGCATCATAAGTATGTCATGATTGTATATATGGTATGTATGTATAATAGATTTATGTGGCTGCTCATCTCAAATAGAGGACTCTAACCAGCTAATGAGACAGACAGACAGACAGACAGACAGACAGACATAGAGAAGACAGACAGGCAGACAGAAATATAAGACATACACACAAATACCAAAATAAAATAAAAAGAGAGCACCTGGACAAGAATTACAAAACAGGCAGCAACTGATATTTGCCTATATACTATCTTTATCTCCCTTTTCCTCCTGCTGCTGAGTTTTCTTAATAACTTTGGTGAGGGACGTTGTTTTTATGGCTTTTTTTTCTAAAAAAAGTGTATGTGTAGCCACTATCTTTATGCTTGTTGATAATCTCAGAGGGTTAATGAAACAAAACGAATCTTTGTAAAACTCACATTGGTCCTTTTACAAGGGTGTCAAACTCGCACTATCCTTTCACAACAGGGGTATCAAACTCACGGCCCGCAGGCCAGATGCCTCATGCACTGGCCATGCCCATACCCAGTTTAGCGAACTGGGCATGGGAGTGACCAGCGCATGAGGCTTCTGGTCCACAGGCCGTGAGTTTGATACCCCTGTTTTACAATGTCAATAATTCTTCTGTATGGTTCATTATTTTTCTTTATAATAGTTTTTTTTAGCAATTTTATTAAAAAGTGTTAGTGAACTAAATTATTGTATTCAATTGCCAATCTTAAATTATGTCAATTTTTGCATATTTTTAGTGGCCGATGGAGTTTTGCGTGGGTCTGTACAAACTTTGGAGTTGATGTTACCGGGCTTGATTTGTCAGTTTAATGTGCAACTTCATTTTTTTTTTTTTGTTAAAAAAGGTAAATTGTTATTAACTGCAACAATTTAACTTTAACTGAATAGTTCACTGAAGCATCAGTCAATGATCTCAACATCTTGGAGAAAACTTGATGAGAGCACTGCAAAAAAGCCTCATTGAATTACCATCTTTCATGCAACAGAAGAGGTTATTAAAGATATGGACAATTATTTGCATTTAATTAAGTTTAATGTTTGCCCAGCTCATTTCTTTATCCTGCATCTGCTTAGTTTTTGGAGTGATATACTGGGCATGACATTTGAAGCCATATGATAATTTTGCCTGGTAAAGCCAGTAAACACTCAGCTCCATGCAAATGCACCAACTCTACCCTGAATTAAGAGATGACAGGGTCATAAGAAGGGAATCTTTTAACAGAGTTGCATTAAAGTTTGTAGACATTTAGCATATCTCACTTGTTTCATTTATGTTTGTTGAATTAACCATTTAGTTGTGTCTGACTCTTGGTGACTTTATAGGCAAATGCTTTCCATGCTACCCCATCAAGCACAGAATCCTTTCAATTGTTATAAATATCAATTATATTTACCATCTTTCTCTCTCTTTCTCTCTCTCTCTTCCCCCAGAATTGCTGATGTTCAGGTGGCATATATATTTATTATTTATCAAATTATAATATTTATAAAAATATTATTATATGCTATGCTATATTATATGATAATATAATCTTACGTGTGCATATTTCTGTACATTATGTATTTATAATATAATGATACAATATATTATATAGTATACATAGCCACATAGCACTGAGACTTATATACCGCTTCATAGTACTTTACAGCCCTCTCTAAGCGGTTTACAGAGTCAGCATATCGCCCCCAACAGTTTTGGGTCCTCATTTTACCCACCTTGGAAGGATCACGGACAGCTGAGTCAACTTTGAGCCTGGTAAGATTTGAATTGCCAAACTGCAGTCAGCCAGCAGTCAGCGGAAATAGCCTGCAGTACTGCACTCTAACCACTGCACCACCTAGTATTTTGTGTGTTTGTGTGTGTGTGTGTTATATAAATATATGCTATATTTATAAAATTACAGCTTTGGCAAGATGGGCAGCATACAGGTTTGATAAATAAACAAACAAATATGATTGATAGAAGATCTCTATCAATCTGTCATCTTTATCTAACATTGCTGAAAGTTGGGTCTGCAAGTTGCTGCAGATGTCAGAGCAGATACACATGTCAACAACCTTCATTTCCCCCCCCAATTTTCTTGGACTATTTATTTTTGCAGATTCTAGGAAAGTATGGTCCTCGCCCACCCCCTTCATTTTAGTCTTTCTACACATCACCTCCCCTGCTGTAATTGTTCTTAGATTTCTGGTGCCTTCTTTAGGGAAAGCCTATGAAAAAAAAAAAGACAGCATATAATTGCAGTGTCACTGTCAACACACTTGTAGTCCGTGTTCATTACCCCTTCAATTAATCCCCAGAAATTATATAGAAATGGAGTTGCTCTCAGCTTGAAAACAAGAGAAAGTTTTGTCATTAAGGGTGAGAGGTGGATTCCCCCCCCCCATTTGAATCCTGTAATAAACCATGCAGAGCTTTATGTTGGAGTTAAGATGACATGCTACGGAGAAGGCTGAGTCATTCTCAAAATCCAAGTTATGCTCTCAGCTAAGAAACGACCTCTCAGTGTTGCATGGCAATTCAGAATAATGGAAAAACAGAATTGGAAGGGATCTTGGAGGTTTTCCAGTCCAACCCACTGCTCAGGCAGAAAACACTATATCATTTCAGGCAAACAGTTGTCCAACCTCTTCTTAAAAACTCACAACTTCTGGAGTCAAGTGGTTCCACTTGATTAATTGTTCTAATTGTCATTAATTTTCTCCTTAGTTCTAGGTTAGTTCTCTCCTTCATTAGTTTCCATCCGTCGCTTCTTGTCTTGCCTTCTGGTCCTTAGATGAATAGGTTGACTCCCTCTTCTTTGTGGAAACCCCTTAGATATCGGAAGACTGCTATCATGTCACCCCTAGTCCCTATTTTCATCAGACTAGACATACCCAGTCCCAGCAACCGTTCTTTATATGTTTTAGCCTCCAATCCCCTAATCATCTTTGTTGCTCTTTCCTGCACTCTTTCTAGAGTCTCAACGTCTTTTTTACATCGTGGTGACCAAAACTGGAGGCAGTATTCCAAGTGTGATCTTACCAAGACACTATAGGTAGTCACCAATTTACAACTGTTCATTTAGTGAACGTTAAAAGTTACAACGGAACTGAAAAAGGTGGCTTATGACTGTTTTTTACATGACCCTTGTAGCATCCCCACGGTCATTTGATCCAAATTCAGATGCTTGGCAACTGTTCATATTTATGATGTTTGCAGTGTCTTGAGGTAATCACCTTTTGTGACCTTCTGACAAGCAAAGTCAAATTCACTTAACAGCTGTGTTACTAAGTTCACAACTGCAGTGATTCCCTTAACAACTGTCGCAGGAAAAGTGGTAAAATGTGGCAAAATTCAATGTCTTGTTCAGCGAAAAAAATTGGACTCTACATTTCTGTATAAAGTCTTGCTAATACTTCATTTGATCTTGATTCTATCCCTCTGTTAATACCATCTAGGGCTGCGTTGACTTTTTTTGGCAGCTGCAGCACACTGCTGGCTCTTGAATTCTTGAAATTTATGAGACATTTGAGCTGACATTTGTGATATAACATAGTCAGGGCACATGCCAACCAAACTGGTTAAATATTTACAAAAGGTGTAGAAAAGCTAGCTATGTGAATCAAACCAAAGTACACCAAATTAGAAAACCAAAGCTAACAGTCAAATTGAATTCCCCTACCCCCTTTCTCTCCATAAGAACCAGGGAAGGTTGTCTGAAATATTTTCTCAGCTTACAGTTCTGCTCTGGACTCAGGTTTCTTTTATCTGACCATTGTCTTGATAGCAGCTCTTCCTCCTGTCCCTGAAGATCATACATTCTTCTTATTACATTGGCTTGTTTGCTAATGGTGTGTCTTGACACTTATGTATTCAGGAACTGTGAGACAACTCCCTGTGCGCATGTTAGTTATGGGGGAGGCCATGTGGTTGTGTTGATGGGAAAATGTAGGTTTATGGAAAGGTATAGACTGCCTGGCTATTGCTTTTAATGAACAAAAAAAAAATGAAGCCTTCAACGGTATCTGCTGTATGTCTTTTGGGCCCAACTTTGTAAAGAGAAATCATGTTGTAAGTAGGCTTAAATAGGAGATGAAAAATACAGTACTTAAAACATGATTTTAAAATAGTGGAAATAGTAATCTGAGATTCCTCTCTGATTTGTCTTGCTTCAGGTTTCAGTCACACAAACAGACATGGTTTCTTAGGAGATTATCAGATTTACTTCAAGAGTTAGTAATGAAGCAAAGGAATGTAAACAAGAGAGGCTACCCTGCAGAGTTAGCTTTGAACTACGAGTAAGCATCATCCAAAGCCAATCCAGGATTCCCACATCAGGTTGCCAGCCAGTCTAGAAGTTCAAGGTTTCATTCACAAACAGGAACATCACCTCAAAACCATATTAATTTCCAGAAAAGAGCATAGTCAGAGCTACTTTTAAATAAGGCTATAATTAATCAGAAGACTTATTCCCTTGCTTGGCAAGAAGCCTAATAGACCTTTAGTATCTATTAGTCTACCTATTTAATTCTAGTATCTTTTCTGCTTGTTGGAATACCTTAGGAATTTAGTTAAAAGGCCTTACATGGGCCTTTTATGAGCTGCAGGCCAGATTTAGCTGAGTCTGGTCTAATTCTGTGCTCCTTCAGTCAAGTTGCCAGCCATGTGAGGATGAAGAGAGAAAGTGCTTTTCTGCACCAGCACACCTCTACCACTTACCTAGAGCAGCCTGAGGAGGTGGTGATAGCAGTGATTGTCTGAGGGGAAGAGCTCGGCCACTCACCACCACCTCAGTAAAAGCATGACTATGCGGACGAGTGGGCACAATTGGGAGCAATTTGCTCAACCCTTCACAATAGTCCCAGTTCATCACGTGTCCCCTTGGGAAAATTAATTGTCCACTCTTGCCTTACATCATCCTTATCAACAGCCCCAAGTACTGTGTTACCCTGAAAATACAACTTACTCAGAAAGTAAGCCATAGCTTGATATTTACAGGTGTGTCCAAAATGAACCCTACCCCCAAAATAAGCCCTAATTAAGATCCTACCCACTCCAGAGTGCACAGGTAACAATTAAGCTAGGCTGGGGATGGGTGGTGGTGGAGCTGCCCTATTACTTATTTTCAGATAGTGGCAGCCAGGCCTTCCACACCACGGCCTATTTCTCCTGCAGCTGGCAAGCCTTTTCTGAAGGCCTCTGACAGTGAAAAGGAGGCCAGTGATGATGCGCACAATTGAGGCAAGTCAGTGGATGATATCTCTCCTGAAAATAAGACTTGGTGCTTTTTTTTGGTGGCAAAAAATATGACAGGGTCTTATTTTCGGGAAATATGGTGTTCAAGTGGTGACTGAGTTTGAAAAGCCTGTGATTCCTGGACTTGTCTCTCTTGACGTTGACATTCCACAGGTTCAGCTGGAGCAGTTCTTCAGGGTCTGATTCAGAAATGGAGTCTTGAGCCTGGGCCATGACAATTACAGTCTTTCTATTGAACCATTAAAGCTTTTTAGCAATGAATCCTAGCAGGTACAATCGGAAAGTACTAAAATGCAGCTTGATTCTTTGGGTAATTAAACTCTTTGGTTTCTTTCTTTTGTTAGAAAGGAAGAAATGATTAATTAGAGACATATTTGTACAGTGAAATGGTTGAGATGAAATGGATGGAAGTCTGAAGGTCTCTCCCCAAACCCCGTGGGTCCTCAAACCCTGGCCCCACTTCTTGATTGGGCAAAAGTGACTTTTTATCCAGGTGTTCACCTTAATACTGGTATGTGAGAAAGATAGGTGTGTAACAACTTGCTCTGTCTTTGTAGAGACAGAAAGGAAAAAACAAAGAAAAATAAATACTTAAATTGCTACCTCCTGGCTATATAGTGTCATGACATAGTGTCACACACATTCCTCTGTGACAGAGTTCCTCAATGTTTCTGGCTTTGCAGACCAGTGGGGGAGGGAAGGGGGGAAGGACAGTTTGCACAAGCAGCGGGCAAGCATGCACGTACACACAGCTCCATTTCCACAAGTGGCAGGCTTATGTGCAGCTGCTGTTCATGCAAATAGAGCATGCATGCATGTGCTCACCTACTGCTTGCGCATGTGAGGATGTGAGTGTGTGCATATGCTCACTGGCTGTTTCCACAGCCCAGTTGCAAACCCCTCATGGCCTACTAGTGGGCCGTGGCCCACAGGTTGCGAACCCCAACTGGCAATGATAGACCAATCCTATGAGAGATAAATAAAATCAAACATTGGGAAGGTGGAAAAGATAAAACATATATTTGAAAAAGAGGTCTACAGAGATGCTTAGTTTATAGGACGATAACAGCATGGAATTGAAGCCCTGTCCTTTGGTAGCATACAAAGTTACATTTTAAAAAATATGTTTATACAATTGTGGCTGCTAAACTGATTTTCTTGACTACCTCTGCAGAAACCCCTGTTGTCTGAGACTGGAAGTTCAATCTAGAGAAGTTAGATAAAAGAAGCAATATTTACTAACAACATATGAAAAAAAATTATTGCATATTATTTTCTTGCATAATGTTTAGCAACACTTTTAATGTTTTCTAATAAATAGTCTCACATTCTTCTGTGACATTTTTAAGGTTAAAATAATTGAGTATAAATGGCTTCAAAATAAATTATTTGCTCTGAAAAGGAGAGAATGAGTTCTTCCTGTAACAAATTAGTGAGGTATTTTATTTCGATTTTTTTTTTAGCAAGTGACTGGATTTAAACAAGCAGCTTTATTAAATTATTTTTTGCCTAGAGGCATTTTGTAGGAAAATAAGTGAACATATAAAATATTCAGACTACCCAATAAAGAAGTAGTGAAAAATCAGTCTATTAGGTGGAAAGGGGAAGTTGAATTTATAAAAGTATATCACAAATGAGGGAAAATATTGCTTAAAATGCCAAATATAGATGTAGAAAGATGGGGCAATCACTCACCAACTTTAGAAACTGTGCAGCAACCACAGGGTGATAAGAAAAGGAATACCAAGTTCTTTGTTGAAAAGGAATAGTTTATTTATTTTCAACATTTCTACTGAAAAGTCATGTCACCATCATTTTTCAAAAACTGATCTTGCAGGAGCTGGCTAGATCAAAAGTTGCTGGGGGGATGGGGAGGAAATATATTCCAGAAGCTCAGGGCATCAACAGAGAAACCTTGTTCAACATGGTCTTCCAATTAATGGAATTAAGATTATTCGACAGATGATGCAAATAGAAATTGTTGGAATTCCTTGGGAATTTAGTTAAAAGCAAGGTGACAAGGATCCCTACAAAACTGACCATAAAGAAGATGATGGGCTGTGGTTTCTAACACACGCTCACACTGCAGGGACAACACCGTGCTTCAGAAGGAATTCTTTTACATTTTCAAAACAGCTGTAGCAAAGGCATAAAAACAGACTGGAGTTAAAATTCTCCTAAATTTAAGAGCCAACATTTGGTGCAGATATAAAGTTGCTTTGAGAGCTAAAATTTATTTATAAATATATTTCATGGGAGGTCTCAGTTCTTTGAGTTAATCCAGACAGGAAACCAATACCATGCGTGCTAACGTTACCTTCGTTGTAAAGTTATAGTAACAGAATCTTGCGAGTTTGAAAGTGCATCTCTCCCCACCGTCTTGACTTTACTTTCCAAAGAACTATGGAGGAGGGATCCTTCTGAGATACTTTTTCATAGTTGGTTCAGAATGCGGCCGCGCGGGTAATTATGGGAGCCACTAGGAGCTCCCACGTTACACCCTTCCTGCGCGAG
>JAEANM010006439.1:3311-18596 GCA_017656035.1 Myanophis thanlyinensis | reverse complement strand
GGTCTTAGCTGGGTTGAGCTGAAGTCTGTTAAGCCCCATCCAACTCCGCACGGCCTCCAGGCACCGGTCCATCACTTAATGAAATGAAACGTCTGCAAGCAAACAACCTATCTTATTGTCCTCCCTCCCCCCACCCCCATGTTCATAAAACTGTGGTGGCAAACCTAGGGAACGCTTGCTGGAAGTGGCACGCAAAACCGTTAGCACAGCACCGCTGTCTCTTCGTCCTGTTCCTGCACACAGATGGACACTGGCCAGCTGTCTTTTGCATGTGCAGGAGTGCCAAACCCCAGAAGACCAGTGTCCCAGCACGCACGTGTGCTCCGAGGGCCGAACGTCTGGTTTCTGGTGTGCGCATGTGCACCATCCAGTTGTTCATCACGCACACATGCACACCAGGAACCGGAAGCCCAGACATATGGTTTTCGGAGCACGCATGTGTACTGGGATGCTGCTCTTCTGGGTTTCAGCGCTCCTGCGTGAGCGAAAGCCAGCTGTCCGGCGCACACCTGTATGCATGAACACAACGAGGAGCCAGCAGGACTCGCAGGATGGTTTTGCGTGCCACTTCCAGCACGCAGGCCAGCACATGGTGACGTAAAAGTTTGCCCCCATTGCCATAGAAGATAACTCCCACTCTTACCTAAGCAGACTTTCCGTACTATAATTCTGCGCAGTCCTGAAGCTTTTACCGGTTCCCTCTCTGCCCTCCAGAACGCTATCATGTTTGGGAAGAAACGCCACACGGACGTGCAGTTTTACACGGAGGTGGGCGAAATCACCACCGATTTGGGCAAGCACCAGCACATGCACGATCGGGACGACCTCTACGCCGAGCAGGTGAGGGGATAGGCCGCTTTAAACCCCCTGGAAAGGGGACAAGGGAGAGAGCTGGAAGCCGGGAGTCCAGTTAGGGGCCTTGTGACTGACTGATCCACTTCGCCGCAGATGGAACGGGAGATGAGACACAAGCTGAAAACAGCCTTCAAGAATTTCATTGAGAAGGTAGAAGCTCTAACCAAGGAGGAATTGGAATTCGAGGTGCCTTTCCGAGAGCTGGGGTAAGGACTGCCGATGTGGTCTGACAATTGTTTTGAATGAAACAAGCCCCGCGTAAGTGCCTGCGCAGCCACTCACCCGCCCATTCCATCTGGTAGCTCGCAATGCCGCAGACGTGAAGTGAGGGCAGGGGAGAGGTGGAGCGAGCTGCCCCCACGAGCCCCCGTACCAACTCACCTCAGGGCCCCCCACAGCCAGGCCAACCACGCCCCAACAACTGCGTTGCGGTGGTAGCACCAGCAGGAGCTGCTCCTCTCTTGCTGCTTTTGCGCCTCAACAGAGCAAGAGACCGAGCGGTGTTAGAGACCCAGCCGCGAGGCGAAGCAGGTGTCGGCATAGATACCTGGCTGCAAGGGCTCTGAGGTAAGCCAGCGTGGGGCAGTTTCACACACACACACACATATACACACACTGCGTTGCAGTGGCACACCGCACGGCGTCCTGCTCCACCGTGAGCAAGCATAAGAAGTGGCCTCCCGTACAGGGGAAAAAAAATAAGATACCCCCCCAAAAACAAGCCCTAGTTGTTAATTTGCGGCCCAAAAGAAATTAGGATCAGGTCTTATATTCAGGAATCTATCACCATGGTAGGGGCTGGTCTCTGATTTCTCTTGAGATTTCAAGTACATCTTTATTATTAAGGGGATTATCACTGCTCTTTGCCTGTCTCTTTGTCTTCACACAAAAGGTTCAATGGCGCCCCCTACCGAAGCACCTGCCTGCTCCAACCAACCAGCAGTGCCCTGGTGAACTGCACTGAATGGGTGAGTTGTGTGTGGGAGAGTTTGGGATTGTTTGGGAGAGGCAGGATATAAAGGGATGGTCTCGGTGGGGCAGGAGAGTTGGATCTGGTCCTTCAGAGCTTAGAAAGATGCAATTCTGACGATCTGGCAGGACATTCTGACGAACGGGCAGGAGTTGTCCTGCCACCCACAAAGAGGAATTGGTTTCTACTATGTAGGCCTTCTCCAATCCCCATGTGGTACGAAGGCTGTTCATCGTCTTTTAATCTGCATTTCCATTAAGTGAGGTTCACTAACTGTTGTCTTCGGTATGCTCAGATTATGGTAACATGGTAGGAGTACAGTGGCTCGTGTGGTTAGGACATGGGGTGAAGGTTAGCAAGACCGTGTTTGAGAGCTGAGTACTGCCGTGAGGCAAGGATGAGCTCCTGTCCTTTGCTCCAGCTTGTGTTGGGAACATGAAAACAGCCCCAAACTGAGTTGTTATGGCCCGCTAGCTGCCAGAAAAGCTGGCGGCAGACTCAGACAGTGAGGAAGTTGGGGAGGACCGTGGGCTAGTCCTGAAGTCAGGGGAAGGCTCTGATGAGTGCATCAGAGGCAGAGATGGGTCCAAGACCATCCGATAGTTAGCTGCCTTTGGAGTCCGAGATCAGTGGGGAAGAAGAACAGCTGGAGCCTCTTCCAGATGTGTGTATGTGCAGAGCTGTCGGGAGAAGGGAACAACTAAGGAGCAGGGGTCGACTCGGAAGTAAAGACATAAGTGGACACTGAATGGCCCCTCCCATAGGGAATAAATAGCAGCAAAAGAGGAGTGGTGTTTGTAGGTGACAATTAGTTCTCTCATTAGTGTGAAATTTACTTATCCGAGTTCGTGCCATACAGAGATTCCTTGCCAAATTATTTCGACTGGAAACTCAGCCTGGCAACTATCCAAGGACTGATAAGGTCTGCTTTTTTTTGCAATAAAACCTTGAAAGGTTTACTGCCAGGACTTTCCTGGATGTGAATGAGAAGAATTCACAATAACCAAATAAAAAGCCTGTTTCGTGATTCTGTTAAACCTGGGTCAGAACATGGGTGTCCCTGGGTAATGATGATGTCCTGGGTTGTCCTTTAAATCCAGAAGTGCCTCAGTGCTTCTGACCTGAAAGCAATGCAATGGTAGCAGGTTCGATATTTGAGAAGAAAAGGTTTATGACCATTGTAGTCTCCAATCTTGGCAATTTTAAGACTTGTGGCACTTCAACTCCCTGAATTCTTCAGCCATCCATGTGGATCCTGAGGAATTCTGGGAGTTGAAGTCTACAAATCTTTAAAAATTGCCAAATGGTGAGATCCCTGGTCTAGGGCATTGCACCCACGCTATCCAATATCTCAACGGTTTGGAAGACTAACCATATTTCCCTCTCTTTCTCCCTGCAGCCTCCATTTGTGGTCACGCTGGACGAGGTGGAGCTGATTCACTTTGAGCGGGTGCAGTTCCACCTGAAGAACTTCGACATGGTCATCGTTTACAAGGACTACAGCAAGAAGGTCACCATGATTAACGCCATTCCCGTGGCCTCGCTCGACCCCATCAAGGAGTGGCTCAAGTGAGTATGGGCACAGGCAGCCGTATCCCTCACATCGGTGTAATTTCCACTGACTGGTTGATTGTTGAGGTGCGTTAAGAGACCTTCAAGGTCCTTTCCGACCACACGAGGTTGATCATCTTCATGGCGTGGAGACCAGGCCATCTAAAGAACTATCTCATCCTAATGGGGAAGGACCTGCTCGACCTGTGCTAGCAGAAAGGGCATATTGTGGACTCCATCTGGTCAAGGAATTTCAGCTGATAGGAAATCCTATACTTTTTCTGCCATGGTTCCTGTCCTTTGGAACATTGTATTCCCAAGGTAGGATTTGCACCCACCTCTTCTTGACATTTCTCAAAGGCTGAAGACCTGGCTCTGCCATCTGACCTGGGACCCCGATGGGGTGTACACCACCCTACAGGGGTTCTATCAGATTGACAGAAGACCCCATGTTTCCTTGTGTAGTTTGTGCTCCTTTCCCCTCCTATTTCAACTGTAAATTATCATCGTTTATTTAATCTATTGACCGCTTGTCTAACCCCAGGGTAATGCTGGGTGGCCATAAAATTAAAGTTTTATGATGTTAATGTTTACTGCTTTTTCATGTTTGGAAGCCTCCCGGAGTCATCTCTACATAACATGAGCAACACCAATCATGATAACTGGTGCAAGGTTCATTGGAATTTTTGACAAAAGGGACATTTTAAGTAATACCAAAAAAATAAATAAAAATGCTTGCTCTTCTCAAAGGCAATGCTTCTACTGAAATGCCCCTATTGTTGTTCCACTAGTTTGTGTTTAGCACAGAAGTGAAACCGCGTTCACGTCTGGCTTTGCGAACGGAGCTCGTTTTGAGAAGTGGCTATGAGCAAGGCTATATACACTTAACTCTGTCTTCCCTTTTCATCTGCGATCAGCTCTTGCGACATTAAATACACCGAAGGGGTTCAATCCCTCAACTGGACCAAAATCATGAAAACGATTGTGGATGACCCAGAAGGCTTTTTTGAGCAAGGTGGTTGGTCGTTCCTCGAGCCAGAGGGAGAGGTAGGCTGCACGAACCAACCTGGGTAGAAGGGAGGTGGGGAACCCAAACACACACACACACACCAGCACACTCACTTTCTTTGAAAAGTAGAGGGGTGTCAGTGGTAGAGATTGAAAGAATGATTTGAGGGTGAGCAAAAATTATGAGTTGTATTGAGTTGAGTGGGTTGGGTTGGGTTGAATTGAGTGGGTTTGGTTGGGTTGAGTTGAGTAGGGTTGGGTTGGGTTCAGTTGAGTTGAGTAGATTGAGTTGGGTTGGGTTGAATTGAGTGGGTTGGGTTGGGTTCAGTTGAGTAGGGTTGGGTTGGGTTCAGTTGAGTAGATTGAGTTGGGTTGGGTTGAATTGAGTGGGTTGGGTTGAGTTGAGTAGGATTGGGTTGGGTTGACTTGAGTAGGGTTGGTTTGGGTTGGGTTCAGTTGAGTTGAGTAGATTGAGTTGGGTTCGGTTGGGTTGAGTTGAGTAGGGTTGAGTTGAGTAGGGTTGAGTTGAAGGATGGGATGGGATGTATATGGTATGGAATAGTGTAGTGTTATATAATGTAATATATTTTTACAGTCTATGGCAGGAGCGTCAAACCTGCAGTCCGGATGCGTCACACGCTGGTCACGCCCATGCCAGTTTAGCTAAGGGAGAAAAAGTCGTGATACGTCACGCAACAACGCCATAATGACACGAGCTTGACACCCTGGTCTATGGAGATAGCACCGCAGGCCATTTGTCATAACAGATCTAGAATCAGAGCATGCCTTCCTTAGGCATAGCTCTTTTGTTGTCTCCCATTAACAGATTGGAATTGTTCAGATTCTTGTATAATGCAGTGTCGGTTTTTGAACCCAGAGAAAGGGAGTTGTCCGGGACTAAGCCATCAAACTCATAAAGGAGTTTCAACCTGAATGTGTTGATTTCCTTAAGAGATGCCATTCCTGTCCCCCGTTTCCTTTCAGGGAAGTGATGCTGAAGCTGGGGAATCTGAGTCGGAAATAGAGGATGAGACCTTCAATCCTTCCGAGGAAGAGTATGAAGATGAGGAGGAGGACAGCGATGAAGACTATTCTTCAGAGGCAGAAGAATCAGGTGAGGAAAGAAGGAGATTCGCTCTCCTTTTTCCCCCCTCTCTCACTTCACCCCTTCCAAAGGTGTATTTTATATTAACTTCTCTGTACAGCAGCCAATCCTGACTCTTTATTCTCTTTTGACAGACTACTCCAAAGAGTCCCTGGGCAGCGAGGAGGAGAGCGGGAAAGATTGGGACGAACTGGAGGAAGAAGCACGGAAAGGTAAACTTCCTTCCTTCTCCCAGTTCTCTGTTGGAAACTTCTTGGGAGAAACCTGGGCTTGTGAAGCTACTTGGGTGTGTGTGTGTGAAAATAGAGTAGAATTAGAATATAATTTATTTATTTATTTATTTAATCAAATTTATATACCGCCCCCCTCTCCCTAAGGACTCGGGGCGGTTTACAGCCGATAAAAAACACAGAATAGTAATACAAAATACAATTAAAATCCATTAAAATAATTAAATGACGGCTAATTAAATAACGTTTTAAAATGCAAAATAATAAAATAATGGAATAACGGGAATAGAAGAGAATAGGAATAGAAATTATAAAATAGAAATAGGAATAGAAATAGTACAATAGGAATAGAAAGACTAGGTTAGACTAGAGTAGACTAGTATAGAATAGAATTAGAATAGAATGGAACAGAATAGGAATAGAAGAGAATAGGAATAGAAATAATAGAATAGGAATAGGAATAAAAGTAATATAATAGGAATAGAAAGACTAGTACAATACAGGTTTGGTTTGATTTAGTTTAGTTTAGTTGGAAGGGACTTTCTAGGTCATATAGTCAAGCCCCCGCTCAGTCAGGATGTCAAGGTTCCGACTAATGAACCCAAGCAAATCGGAGACTAGAATTGTCCTCAAAGAACTTCTTTATTGAGCACATCATATTGGCACTGCTTTAAAGGAAAACCAACTCTAAATATCTCCCGCGGTTTCAGTATAATTAAAAATAGGAAACAAACCCAATCCCCAAGTGTCACAGGTTACATTGGTCAAGTAGGTCAATTGGCAGGATCTCCAGGCATTCCTTATCTGTTGCCAGTAAAGATGACCTTGGTTCTCATGAGAAGGCTGTCTGTTTTGTCTAGTAAGGCATTCCCACCTCCTCCCTCCGTGTGGCAACTGAAGAACAGGAAAATGATTGTCCGTCAGGTTTGGCTCGAGGTTGACACACGATTTCAGACAAACGGTTCTCCAGTCTCTTCTTGAAACCCTCCAGTGTTGGCGCACCCATCACTTCTGGAGGCAAAGTCGTTCCATCGGTCGATTGTTCTGTTCGGTTAGGAAATTTCTCCTTCATGCTAAACTGCTAATCTAATCCTTGATTAGTTTCCCTCCGTCGCTTCTTCTCCTGCCTTCAGGTGCTTTGAAGAATTGGTGGACACCCCCCTGTCTTTTTCGTAGGAGCCCCTCAAATATTGGAAGACGTGTCACCCCTAGCTCTGTAGAGGTTCTGACTTCTCCCTCCCTCTCTCTCCTCCGGCAGCTGATCGCGAGAGTCGGTACGAGGAGGAGGAAGAGCGCACCATGAGCCGCAAGAGGAAAGTTCCGCCCTCCCAGAGTTCGGGACACCACCGCAGCTCCCACAGTCGCAGTCCCGGCCGAAGTTCCGCCCCGCCGAAGAAGAAGAGGAAGTAGACCAGGGAAGACGACCAACCTTTCCCGTCAGTCAGTTGGGGGAGGGAAGCGGGGGGAAATTGGGGGCTTTTAGAGGCCTCCCTCCATCAACCAGTTTTTAGAGTCCCGGGAGAGGCGGTCAGCTCCTCCCGCCACAAACTTTTTTTTTTCACCTGTCCCACATCCACATACCCCTTCAGCTCCCTTGTTTGTTTGTTTCTCTGGAGCATATTTCAGGTTCTGTTTTGTTCTTTTGTTGTTGTTTTTCTTCCCCGCATCTTTTCCGAACCGTTCGCATGGACCAATCCGCTGCGAGAGAATCCCAAGCCGTGTTCATGATGGACAAAAAAAAACGTGCCGGGGAGAGAGAGAGAGAGAGAGGGTGGCACGGAAGGCCGTCTTGGGCGAGACTCAGGAATGGGGAGTGACTTAACCATGTTTCTCTGCAGCTCCCACCGCCCCTCCCTTTCCCGCGATCCTCCTTGGGGGAGGGGTATATCCCACTCCAAACCCGCTTCTGCATAAGGACTCTTCCCCATTCCCCTCCCCCCACACCCCACATCTTCATCCTTGGAAGCCTTGGCACGAGAGAGCCGGTTGACTTTTTAAAAAAGTATTGCACCCATGTCAAGAACTCAAAAAAGCGCAAGCCAACGGCTTGTTCTGTTGGCGTTTCGAACCAACCAGGAAAAGTGGGAGGGCGTTGCGCATTTCTCCGACGCAAGCGACAACAGGAAATCCACCTCGGAACTGCTATGGAAAAGGAATTACACAACCAAGCTTCCCTAAAGACACGAGCAAACCGGGACTGGGAGATTAGGACACAAGTGAAAGAAAAGATTCTTGCTTCTTTCTATTCTTTATTTTCTTTTTAGGGTGGGTTTTTTTTTTTTTGGTTCCCCTCTTATGGGATCGTCTTTTCTCCGCTCCCTTTTTCTAACTCATGCCCCCCACGTTTGTATTTATCTGTTTCCAGGGTCGCCACGTGGGTCTCCAGTGGATGAGCATTGGAGGGGGTAGCAGAGGGAACGGATTAAATGCATTTCCTGCCCTGCCCCTCCCTTGTTTCCTTCGGGTGGGTGGGTCGGGAGTCCACCTAATCCAGGCCAGGGAGGGAGGGAGGGTTGGGGGCATGGGGCTTTTCTCAACTTTTTTTTTTTTTTTCCCCTTTCGTAGCCGTTAGCACTCTTGATATTTTTGACTTTGGAGACAAAACTGAACAATAAAAATGTTTTTTTTTACAAAACAGAAAAAAAAAAAGATTTGGAAAGTTTATTTAGCTGGCTCCTTGGCTCGCCATTCCGCAAAGAAAGCAGCAACCATCCTTTTTACTAAATAAAATAAAGCCTGTTCACTACTCCTCGATTTTTCCGTCCTCACCGCCCGGCCATTCACCTGTCCGGTAGATGGCGCGCAACGCGGCTGCCGCTTCGACGGTGACTTTCAGCTTCCCAATCTTGGTGGCGTGGTCTAAAGAACTCAGAACTGGGTGATAAGAAATGAAAAGTTACAAGATAATGTTGTTTACCCAGTCTGGCAATCATTTTGTAAATGGTGGAGAGGAAGAGGAGGGAGGAAAAAACGAATATTTTTAAGTTGAACACGGAAACTTTCTGATTCTCCAGATTATCCAGTTTCCTCAAAAATAAGACCCAGCCAGAAAATAAGCCCTAGTATGATTTTTTTGGGGGGGGGGCAGGATGCTGATAGGCGCTACCTCAAAAAATAAGCCCCAGTTCAGATCGTCATCCAGATAGATGCATTTAGTAACGTTTTTCCCCAAAACAAGACCCAACTGGAAAATAAGGCCTAGTGAGTTTTTTTAGAATGCTCATAAGGTAAAGGTTCCCCTTGCACACATGCTAGTCATTCCCGATTAGGTGCAGTTTTGCATAGCAACAAACAGGCTCAATTGTGGTGATAAGTCAAGGACTCTGCATACCAATTTTTTTTGCCCTGTTAACACTGCAGGTGTTCAGTGAATCATGCGGTCGTTAAATGAATCTGGCCTCCCCCCCCCCCAAGTGACTTGGCTTGCCAAAAGCCAGCTGGGAAGTTCACCAATGGCCATCATTTCACCCCGAAATGTTCCAACTATTGGAAATATGTGCCAGTTGACAAATGCCCCAAATTTTGATCATCGTCACAAATGCAAGGACCTGCCGTAAGTCATATTTTTCAGTGCTGTTGTGACCTCAAACGGTCACCGTATGCATTGCTGTAAGTCAAGGACTACCTGTAGTTACTGGGGGCCATTTTAATGAGGTTAATAAATATATACCCATTAACTTGATTTGGTATAAAGGTCGTCCTCGAGTTATGACTACAACGGAGCCCCACATTTCTCTTGCTAACAGAAACATTTCTGAAGTGAGTTTCGCCCCGTTTTTAACCACCTTTCCTGCCACCGTTGTTAAGTGAAGCACTGCAGTTGTGAGTTAGTACCACGGTTGTTAGGTGAATCTGATTTCCCCATCAATTTTGCTTGTTGGAAGCTCGCAAAAGGGGATTGCGTGACCCCGGGGAGACTGCAACCGTCACAAATATGAGTCAGTTGTCCAGTAAGTGTCCAAATTTTGATCACGTGACCGTAGGGATGCTGCAACAGTCATAAGTGTGAAAAACGGTCCTAAGTTACATTTTGTAGTGCCGTTGTAGCTTTGAACAGTCACTAAATGAATTGTGCTGTTGTGACTTCAAACGGTCACTAAATGCAGTGCTGTTAAGTCGAGGACCACCTGTAGTTACTGGGGGCTATTTAAACAATGGTTTAAATAAATGCATACCCATTTAACTCTGTTTGATATCCTGATGCTCTCAAATTTATTTTTAAAACGAGCCATCGGTTGACACCTGTGCTTCTGTTCTTAACTTTTATTGTTCTCTGGCCTGGGGAAACTAGTTCCCAGGATTTGGGCTGGCAGGAGTTCAAATCCAGCCACATCTGAGGAGCTGCAAAGCTCTCACCCCCTTGTGCACATCAAGCCATCAAACCACATTTGCATGTTAATCCCTTAAGCTTGGGGTGTCAAACTCAAGGTCTGTGGGCCGGATCTGATCTGCGGGGTGCTTAAATCTGGCCCGCAAGGTAGGCCTGGATATAGCAAAGGACCGGCCCGTGGTGTCTCTGATAGCCCATGTGGCCATGCCGTGCCCCGTTTTTGGCCTGGACTGCCTGCAGCAGTCTGCCAGGCAAAACGAGGTGCGGCAAAGTGTTGCAGGAGGCTATCCAGGCTGAAAATGGGCCGTGGTGCGGTCACGCGGAAGGGCCCTCCCCCGGGCCCCATTTTGGCTGGCAAAGTGCTACAGGAGGCCGTCCAGGCCAAAAATGGAGAGCAGAGGACGCGCGCAGCCCCACACACGCCATTTTGGCCGGCAAAGTGATGCAGGAGGCTGACCAGAGCGGAGTGGACGCACGCAGCCCCACCACACCCCATTTTGGCTGGCAAAGTGATGCAGGAGGCTGACCAGAGCGGAGTGGACACACGCAGCCCCACCACACCCCATTTTGGCTGGCAAAGTGATGCAGGAGGCTGACCAGAGCGGAGTGGACACACGCAGCCCCACCACACCCCATTTTGGCTGGCAAAGTGATGCAGGAGGCCGTCCAGGTCAAAAATGAAGAGTGGAGCAGACACGCGCTGCCCACCACACCCCATTTTGGCTGGAAAAGTGATGCAGGAGGCCATCCAAGCCGAAAATGGAGAGCAGAGCAGCCACGTGCAATCCTCCACACCCCGTTTTGGCCGGCAAAGTGATGCAGGAGGCCATCCAGGCTGAAAATGGAGAGTAGAGCAGATGCGCACAGCCCCGCCCCCCATTTTGGCCGGCAAAGTGATGCAGGAGGCCGTCCACGCCAAAACTGCCCCATCTCTCTACCCCTTGAGCCGGGCTGCAGAGGAGAACTACAATACTGATCTGACCCTCGAAGAAATCCAGTTTGACACCCCTGCCTTAAGCGTTGCCTTGGGTTGTGTGCGTGTGTGTTAGATGGCTTCCATTTTTGGAGGGAGGGTGGACATCTTACCTTCTAAGTCTCGCTCAAAAATGTCGTTTCCAGTCAGGAGAATCTCTCGCAAGTCCACGCTGGAGAAACCCACGTCGTCACATTCTCCGCTGGCCCCAGGAAGAGGCTCGCTCACCACTATAAATGGCAGCCTGTAGCCAAGAGGGAGACTTGTACGATATACGTCCCGGGAATTTCTTCCCCACAACTTTTTTTTTTTTAGGAAAAGGAGCAGATCTGACACTCACTTGTTCCATTCGGGGTCTTCAGCCCCAAGCATGGAAAGCAGCATTTGCCTCTGAAAACTTCTGGCATCTGGGTCTAGTTTGATCACTGCGACAAAAGGATTCAACGAGTTATTTAATTCTGGTATCTGTGGAGATTCTCAAATCATCCAGATCATGGTTTGTCCTAAAGGTGCTTTTTTCCCACTGGGTTGTGTTGTTGTTTTTTGTCCTTGAAAACCCAAAAAGTGCCCTTTTCGAGAGGCAACTGGACTTTCTGGTTATTCTTCAAAGACGTTTCTCTTTTTCATCCAAAAAGATTCTTCCACTCGAAAAGAAGCTTCTTGGATGAGAAGCGAAAGGTCTTCAAAGAAAAAAACAGAAAGTCCAGTTGCCTCTCAAAAAAGCACTTTTTGGGTTTTCAAGGACAAAAAAAACCAGCCACCCAACTTGATTTCATTGAGGACTGCATCAGGGTTGTGTTTGAACTCAGAAGGGCGGAGAGGATGTGGCCATGGTGGGCATGGCCAGCTCGACATCACTCATGTCGGGGGTGCCTATGGTTGGCCTCGGCGCTCCGCCAAAGAAAGTGGGATCCAGTGCTCTTTTTTTAAGGCTGCGACGGCCTCCTGCGTGCGGCCATTTTTGCTGGCAGAAGCACCGCGAGCCAATCATTCGCGGTTTCCAGGGCGGGCCCACAGGCCAGATCTAAGTACCCCGCGGGCTGGATCTGGTCCCCTGTGAGGTTGAGTTTGACACCCCTGCTGTAGACCAACTTTCTTCAACCGTGTGTCTTCCAGCTCTGCTACACCACAAGAGCAAGAGCATTTAGACTTGTATGCTGCTTTGCAGTGGTTGGACAGTCCTCTCTAAGCAGTTTACAAAGTCAGCAATAATGTACCCCAACAATCTGGATCCTCGTTTTACCCACCTCGGAAAGATGGAAGGCTGAGTCGACCTTGTGCCTGGTGAGACTCAAACTGTCGAACTGCCGGCAGCCAGCAGTCAGCAGACGTAACCTGCAGTACTGCATTCTAACCACTGCGCCACCCCGGCTCTAGCATTTTGCATATAAGGACTTTAACTTACATACTGCGTCATAGTACTTTACGATGTCCGTGTCCTCCTAAGCCATCATGGTCGTAACATCCGGAGTTAACAGAAATCTACTTGCCCCTCTGTTTTCTCTGTTAGTGAATTTTAAAAAAAAACCGGATCCGTGTATGTGTGCTCACCCTTGCTGAAGTGAAAATAGATTTCCTGGCCCCCTCTGGGTTTCCGCAAAGAGAAAGAGGTCTCCGTTTCCTCCAGAGGAACTCCAGGAAAGTGGAATTCGACGTAAAGTTGTTGGATGGTCTCATCGGCCGCAGGCCAGCTTTTGGGCAAAAGGCCAAGGGAAATGACCTCCACCCGAATCCACTCTGAAGATTGCTGAAGGTGGAAAAGAATTAAACCCAGTGGTGGGATTCAGGGGGTTTGGGGCACCTCAGGAGAACCCTTAGTTAAATTGGTGGCTGGCCCCACCCCTGCGCCGCCCCTACTTATTGGCCTATTGGAATTTCCCCACTGGTGTTAACCAAGTCAGTCCATCGTATTTTGCAAGAGTCAGTTTTTCCTTCTGGAACTTAGTAGTAGCTACTCACCAGATCAGGGAACCCCTTCAGTGTGGGTGATCCCACCACCACTTCGTCACTTTCTGTGGTCTGAGCTTCGCTCGTCTCTTGTTCCTCCCCATCTGCGGGTAAGGCAGGGTTTTAAAAAATTGTAGCACCCGCTGAACGGGGGGAAGTAGTATTGTGAATGCGCGCACAATCTAACCTAGTTTCTTTCATTGTCTGAAAAACTAGGTCCCTGTTCTTGGTCCCCTTAAATTGACCTGCAAGATAAGGTCCCAACGCCTGTGTTGAAATGAGGCCACCGCTATTTCGTTTGTTTTCCTGCAGAGATCAAAGAAGAATATTATCTGAGCTTTGAGTGTGGTACTCAAAAGTTAGTTGCCCACCGTGGAATAATTGAACAAAATCTACAGGTAATCCTCAACTCGCGATCGCAACGGAGCCAAAAATATTGGTTGCTGAGCAACAGTTTTAAGTTAAGTGAGTTTTGCCACCGTTGCTAAGTGAATCCCTGCAGCTGCTCAATTATTTAACATGGTTGTTAAAGTGAATTTGTCTTCCCCCATTGACTTCCTTTGTCGAAGGTTGTAAAAAAAATGGGATTCTGCAACTGTCATAAGTCAGTTGTCAAGTGTCTCAATGCTGATCGCGTGACCAAGGGGGTGGTGCAATGGTCATAAGTATGAAAAACGATCGTAAGTCACCAAACATAAGTTTAGTGTCCATTTGTAACTTCAAGTGGTAACTAAATGAACTGTTGTAAGCTGCGGTCTACCTGTACTGAGTTTTGTCTACGTTTCCCCATTCACCAAGTGAAAGAAGCAGAATAACAACGTTGGAAGGGACCTTGTAGATCATCTAGTCCAACCCTCTGCCCAAGTAGGAGACCCTACTACATTTCTGACAGACGGTAGTCCAATCTCTTCTCGAAAGCTTCCATTCATGAAGCTCCCTATGAACCTATTCTAAAATCAACAGGGATTAATATGAGAGAGAGTCGAAAAGTTATTTCTCTCTCTCTTATCCTGGTGTAATACATTCAATTGTTAACCGAGTGTTACATTTTCCTGTACAAACTCAACATCTGGGCAAGTGTTTTTCAAACGTAGCCACTGTGAAGAAGGGTGGACTTCAACTCCCAGAACTTCTCAGCCAGCATGATGACTGAAGAATCCTGGGAGTTGAAGTCCACACATCTTACGCTAAGGTTGAGAACTGCTGGTCTAGGTTTGTCCTTCAAGAACATTATAGTATACCAGTGTCCTTCAGCATGGATTCTTGAATCGATTCATCATCCAGTTCTCGGTATTCGGCCACCTTTGCTGTCTCTTGAACATTCAATGTTTCTTCTTCTATCCTTTCTTCCAGCTCCATCTGCCCGGATATAAAACCTGCTGGTCATTGGCCCAAAGTCACCTAGCCAGCTTTCATGCCTAAGGCGGGACTAGAACTCCCAGTCTCCTGGTCATTGGCCCAAAGTCACCCAGCCAGCTTTCATGCCTAAGGTGGGACCAGAACTCCCAGTCTCCTGTTTATTGGCACAAAGTCACCCAGCCAGCTTTCATCCTAGGGCGGAACTAGAACTCCCAGTCTCCTGGTCATCGGCCCAAAGTCACCCAGCCAGCTTTCATGCTTAAGGCGGGACTAGAACTCCCAATCTCCTGTTTATTGGCTCAAAGTCGCCCAGCCAGCTTTCATGCCTAAGGTGGGACTAGAACTCCCAGTCTCCTAGTCATTGGCACATAGTCATCCAGTCAGCTTTCATGCCTCCTGGTCATTGGCCCAAAGTCACCCAGCCAGCTTTCATCCTAGGGCGGGGCTAGAACTCCCAGTCTCCTGGTCATCGGCCCAGAGTCACCCAGCCAGCTTTCATGCCTAAGGCCAGACTAGAACTCCCAGTCTCCTGGTCATTGGCTTAAAGTCACCCAGCCAGTTTTCATGCCTAAGGCCAGACTAGAACTCCCAGTCTCCTGGTCATTGGCCCAAAGTCACCCAGCCAGCTTTCATGCCTAAGGCCAGACTAGAACTCCCAGTCTCCTGGTCATTGGCTTAAAGTCACCCAGCCAGTTTTCATGCCTAAGGCCAGACTAGAACTCCCAGTCTCCTGGTCATCGGCCCAGAGTCACCCAGCCAGCTTTCATGCCTAAGGCCAGACTAGAACTCCCAGTCTCCTGGTCATTGGCTTAAAGTCACCCAGCCAGTTTTCATGCCTAAGGCCAGACTAGAACTCCCAGTCTCCTGGTCATCGGCCCAGAGTCACCCAGCCAGCTTTCATGCCTAAGGCCAGACTAGAACTCCCAGTCTCCTGGTCATTGGCTTAAAGTCACCCAG
>JAEANM010006438.1:0-18597 GCA_017656035.1 Myanophis thanlyinensis | reverse complement strand
AGAAACAACACCAGAATGTTTCTTTCCTGCCTTCCTTACAGGATTAACCCTGTAAAGTAGAAAAAAAACAAAAGGAGGTTTCTTCTAATAACCGGTTCTCCGAACTGCTTAGAAAATTTACTACCAGTTTTAGTGAACCTGCTAGAACCAGCTGAATTTCACCTCTGCCTTTTGAAATGTAAAAAAAAAAAAGCCATGTTTGGGACAACCATGACCTGCATGATTGAGAATCTCCATAGACAACCGTGGGTACAATTGAGCTCAAGTTACAACTAGGATTCTCATCATATCACAATTCCATACCTTGGTTGAAGAAACATTGGGTAATTCTGACAAGGCAAGGAAAACTGGTTGTGCTTAATCCTTTGTAAATGATGGTCCTCCAAATTTCAAAGGGATTTTAGCATGCTCCTCATTCCTGAAATGGCACCTGTTGTGGGGCTGGAAATGTTCACCTTTCCCTTCCAGCCATTCACCTGGACTGTGATTCTCTATTCTTCCTGGTTTCAGTTGCTGCCGCTTTACTGCATTTACTGCTATTACTGCATTTCAGTTTCAACTTATAATTTGTTACTTGCCACCCATAGGAGAGAAAGGTATGTGCTGGGATCAAAGCAAGGGAACATGTTTTCCATCTGAGTCAGTTTCAGTATGAGTGATCTTTATCTACCTGGACCATGTGTTACCTGAGCAGAGCCCTCTGGTCATTAATTGATTGTGATCTTTAATTAGCACTATTTACAGATAAAGAGAAGGAGATCTGAATAGGATAGAATGCATCTGATTCCTCTGGTGGTGAAATGCAATATTTTTTACTACCGGTTCTGTGGGCATGGCCACAGGATTAAACATCCCCAAGCACAGAATTACACCAAAGTTACAAGGTAATAAGGGGAGGGGCAGGTTCTGTGAGCAAGGCAATAAAGATTAGGCTAGAAACAACTGCCTTATTTACAGGATTAACCCTGTACAGTTAATCTTTACAGGATTAACCCTGCAAAGTGGGAAAAAAACAAAAGGAGATTTCTTCTAATAACTGGTTCTATAGAACAGGTGGGAACTGGCTGAATTTCACCTCTGGATTCCTCCCATCTGTGGTTTATGCATTTAATGTTACTCCCTGACGTCAGGTTCTCTGGGTGATTAAACTGAAGATCCAGAACAATAGCAACAGCAACAGCACTTAGACTTATATACCGCTTCACAGTGCTTTCCAGCCCTCTCTAAGCGGTTTACAGAGTCAATATATTGCCCCCCCCAACAATCTGGGTCCTCATTTTACCGACCTTGGAAGGATGGGAGGCTGAATCAACCTTGAGCCTGGTGAGATTTGAACTGCCAAACTGCAGGCAGCCAGCAGTCAGCAGAAATAGCCTGCAGTACCGCACTCTAACCACTGCGCCACCACGGCTCTTTGTCACAAGCAGTGACAAAACCATCTAGAGCAGGGCTGTCAAACTCAAACCCTGAAGCACTTAGATCTGGCCTGCAGGGCCACCCTGGAAACAGCGAAGGACCGGCCTGCAATGCCTCTGCCAACGAAAACAGAGCTCGGGAGAGCTGCTTGTGGCCTTCTTGAGCTCCATTTTCGCTGGCAAAGCACTGCAGGAGGGTGTCGCAGCCAAAAACAGAGCTCGGGGGAGGGCTCCGTTTTCACTGGCAGAGGGTCGCAGGAGGCCGTGGCAGCCAAAAACAGAGCTCAGGAGCCCGTTTTTGCTGACAGAGCGTGCAGGCTGCCACAGGGCCCCCCCGACCCGAGTGATGTCGAGCTGACCACATCAACACTGGCCACTCCTGCCCCCCCCCCGCCCCTCCAAAGTCAAACACAACCCTGATGCGGCCCTCAATGAAATTGAGTTTGACACCCCTGATCTAGAAGCATCACAAGTACAGGTAGTCCTTCACTTACGGCCACAATTGAGCCCAACATTTCTGTTGCTAAGTGAGAGAGATGTTAAGTGAGTTTTGCTCTCTTTTACGACCCTTTCCTGCCACAGTTATTAAGTGAATCCTTGCAGTTATCAAGTTAGTAACACAGTTGTTAAGTAAATATGGCTTCCCGCTTGACTCTGCCCGTCAGAAGGTCTCAAAAGGTGACCTCATCATTTGGGTCACTATAACCCTCTTTTGTGACTCCCTGACAAGCAAAGTCAATGGGGCAGCCAGATTCGCTTAACAGCCGTGCTACTAACTTAACACTGGCGGTGATTCACTTAACAGCTATGAAAAGAAAGGTCATAAAATGGGACAAGAGTCACTTTACAGGATTGTCATTGTCTTACTTAGCAACGGGAATTTGGGGTTCAATTATGGGCCATAAGTTGAGGACTACCTATGTTATTTTTACAAATAATTCAAGGCAACAAACATATCTAATGCAGCTCCCTTCTTCTATTTTAAATTGTTTTAATTTGTTATAATTTTAAATTTTAAATTTAATTCTTTTAATTGCTGATTTTAATGTTAAATTTAACTTTTAATTTTTGATTTGTATCAGCTCTATATAATTATTTTAATTGGTTTTTAGGTTGTTATGTATGTATGTGTTTTTATCTGCTGTGCACCACCCCGAGTCCCTTGGGAGAGGGGGCGGTATATAAATCTTGATAAATTAAATTAAATTAAATCATGTGGCCACGCCCACAGAACCGGTAGTAAAAAAAAATTGAATTTCACCACTTAGAGTGAGGATCCAGCAATTATGTCATGGGACAGCTATGGCTTCTGTGTATTCCTTCTTACAATCATTTAATCCTGTAATCATTTAATCTGGGATAGTGTTGGGACAACTGGATGGAAATGAGCGTTTAGTGACTGGAAGCCCTTCCTGACACCATGTGGAGTTCACAGTAGACATTTTTTCTTTGTGCCCTAGTTGAAAAACATCGGTTGCTACTTAGAATTGAACCGTCAACATTCCGAGTGGAAGGAGAACATCTTCACCACTAGGCCACCATGCTGCTCCTATAGCTTCTGTTATTATTCTGAATAAGAATAATTGAATATGATAAAATTTAAGAATAAATGCATGCAAATCTGGGGAAGTTTCCTCTGGAATGATTGCATGTATTTATGAGAGATCTATTTCCTGCAAAACAGAAACAATACAACATTAAAATGTCCACTTATAGTTTTAAAAACATTTCCAGTAAATAGACAGATCTGATCAAAAGCAAATAAAAATAATGAAACATCACATGCTACAAAATAGTACAATATGAATTACTCTGAGCTATCACCGATCATGAACTGTTCCAGCCTCCAGAATACCATCACTGAAGGGACAAGTCCAAATCTAAATAGTAGGCTCCATTGGTGCTGCTACAAGAAATGCCATGATCTGGTCTCAGATTCCACCTTACTTCATAGAAGGGGGGAGACTATTAAAAATTTCCCTGGAATCTTCAGTTCTGGGTGGAGAATCTGGTGCTGAAGGTATCAAGTTACACAATCTGACTACTTTTTATCCTGTTTTTACTGCACTGTAGATCAGGGGTGTCCAACCTTGGCAACTTTAAGACTTGTGGATTTCAACTCACAGAATTCCCAACCCAGCTTGTTGCCAAGATAGACACCCCTGCTGTAGATATTCCTGGTGTGTATCCACCATTATGGCATCATATGGAATGATCTATATGAGGACTCTAGCGCTAATGAAGAAAAGTGGAACTAATGGATCTTAATTATATTTCCAAAATGTTATTGGAACAGAATTGCACCAGCATATATCCTATTCTTTCCCAAATAAAATTGAAGGGATGATGCCACCAAAGAGGAAGACTGGTGTTAGAGCATGAATGTACTACAGGTAGTCCTAGACTCATAACAGGTCATTAGTGACTGTTCAAAGTTACAATGGCACTGAATAAAGTGACTTATGACCATTTTTCACACTTACAACCATTGCAGCATCCTCATGGTCATGTGATCAAAATTCAGACTCTTGGCAATTGATTCATGTTTAGGATAGTTGCAATGCCCTAGGGTCATGTGATCACCTTTTGTGATCTTCTGTGGTGATCCAAGACAAGGTACGGAGACAACACAGCCGGCTGATAGTTCAACTCCCCTTTATTGCTCCAACTTTCTCCCAAATGTTCCCACATTTATGGCAAGTCCTGGAGCAAAGAATTCACACACACATAAATCATAAGTGGTCATAAGTCACTTTATTCAGTGCCATTGTAACTTTGAACAGTCACTAAATGAACTGTTATGAGTCTAAGACTACCTGTAGTACATTCATGCTCTAACACCAGTCTTCTTCTCTGGCTGCAAGTAATCCAGCAAAATGCTGTTAGCACAATGGCTTCAAGGCAAGAAATCCAGCGAGGCAAAGGAACAAGGCAATGAGTCCACAAAACAAAGGAACAAGGCAGCAAGAAGGCAAGAAGTCCAGCGAACTCCAGACTTCAGCAATGGCACACAAAACTCCGTGAATTCAGCATTTGTTCCTCAAAAGTGCCCCTCACACAACATCTCCTTAGGTCTCAGTCCCCATGTGTGCCTTATCAAGAAGGGCAGGGAATTCTCTTCCCAAATCATTAGGTCAGCCTGTGCTGTTCCTGCCTCCTCTCCATTCTCCATGCTTGAGGATCAGGAAGGGGCAATCCTTGCTCATCACCTGAGCTCTGTCACTCCTAATCTCCACTGCCTACATTTTTCTTAATTCTCTTTTTATGTAGTTGCTAAAGCACTACAGTATTCAAATCAATAAACTGAAATAGGATTTTACAAAAAAAAAATTCACTTGGAATAGTAGGCAAGAGCAACACATCTCAGATGAATAAAAAATAGTTCTCAATTGCCCCAAAATATCCCAAAACATAGCAAAGCCTGAATATTTAACAAATAAAATGACTTTATTCTATCTTTCCATCTGCCATGAGTGCCCAGAATATATCATGAAATTAGTGAAAAAGTCCAGGAATCGTTTATAATGATCAATCAAATGTTTTAACAGTGCCTTTTTCATGTGTTCTCTTCCAATCCCAATCCTACAATATTTTCTTTAAACGTTACAAATTAATAGGAGGAATCTCTATGGTAAGAGAGCATTTTGCAGTTGGGAGCATTCCTGAGTCTACATTTCCCCCCCCCCCCAAAAAAAAGTTCAGTTAACTCTTGTTACGACCATATTTGGGACCAGCAACTTGGTCATTAAGCAAAGGGATCACTAAGCAAAAGATCATAATTTTATGATCTTACTTCAGCTTTCCTTCATTTTACAGACCTATGAATGTCATACATGTGTGGACTAGTTGTAAAGTTGCATTTTATCACTATGATAATCGTCTTTAAATGAAGCAGTAGCACTGCATGACGGCTACTTGTATTTTCTATGCCTTGAAGATCATTGTAACTTCAGTGGAAGAAAAATGTATTAGATATTAGATTGGAGAATTACCAGCAGATAATTTGTATGAGATATTTTCAATTCTAGGCACTGCATTTCAGAAAGGATACAAATGAACTGGAGCACATCCAGAGACCAACCAGAATGACAGGAGGCTTAAGGGAAAGAACAAAATAGGGGAGAAAATCGAAGATGATCAATATGATTATCCTGGAGAACAGAAGACTGTAAATAGGCATGACAGTTGTCTTCAAAGTACCTGAAGGACTGTCATATAGATGAGAGGGCAGAAATATTCAGAGTTGTTGATGAAAAACAATAGATTTAAGTTACAAGGAAGGAGATTTCAGCCACACATCAAAGGAAAAAATCCAAAAATTAAGAGCTGTGGGACAGTAGAACAGCTGTCCTCTGTAGATGGTGAGTTCTCCTTTGCTGAAGGAGTTAAACAGAGTCTAGGCATCCATCTGTAAAGGATACTATTGTATAGATGAAATACACTAAACAATTCAAATAATCATTAGAACAAACTAGAAAGACACTTTTGTAGACTTTGTAGAAAGGGGTTTAGCAGTGGCATAGAAATGCTTTCAATAAAAATAGATACAGTAAGATAGCTTCAAAGTTTTAGACTCAAACCTATTAACTTATGCTCATAGATCTCACAGCTTCAGCAGGGTTGGATTGACCTGATGTCAAAAATGAAAAGCTTTCAAAACAACTATTAGCACATTAACACATTATTGACTAGAGTAAAGGGCAAGGAGGCTACAGCACAATCATTGCTCTTGCTCAGTTTCACTTGGATGCCTGAATACATAGATCGGGCTGTCAAACTCAAGGCCTGGGGTGAGATCCAGCCCACAGGGTGCTTGGATCTGGTCCATAGGGCCATCTTGGAAACAGCAAAGGACTGGCCCGCAGTACCTCTACCAGTGAAAATGGAGCTTAGGAGGGACGCAGGTAGCTTTTGCTGGCAAAGTGCTTGGGCCGCCACAGGCGCCCCCCCAACCCAAGTGATGTTGAGCTGGCCATGCCCACCCTGGCCTCCCAAAGTCAAACACAACCCTGATGCAGCCCTCAGTGAAATTGAGTTTGACACGCCTGCTCTAGTCACTGTTGCTGAAAAATACATTGCAGCCATTAATAGCACTTATATCAATAAAGTTATTCAAATGCTTTGATTGATATGCTTGATTGGTATGGGAAATGGAGATAATATAAACCTGAACTAACTATTGAAAGAGTATTAGTCTTTCCTTGGGAATGACAATCATAATGAAATAAAGAATTACAGTTATCAGTACTCATTGATACTCTACAGTATGGACATTCTGTTTTCATCTCTATTTCTGAACTACTTAATGCAGTATCTGGATTCTGGAGACTGCCTGGTTTTCCCTAAGAGTAGACATATTTTAGGTATTTGTGTGACAGTATTTTGTTTTATTTAGTCTGCTTCTATGGTATCCCAGTTACAGAAATAATTCTAGTTACAGAATTATAGGATTGTAAAGATCCTTGACGATCTTATGATTCAAATCTCTGCTTAAAGCAGGAATCCTCTTTCTAGGACAGATTTTCATATCAGACAAATGGCTGTCCAACCATTGCACAATTGGCATAAAAAAATCCAATGGTGGATCATCCACAATTCAAGGAGACAAGCTACTCAATTTTTTAATAGCTCTTGCCCCCAGGAAATACGTACCTGCTTATTTCAAATGTAGATCTCCCTTTGTAAAGCTTCTATTAAATTGGTTGTTGTCCTACATTTTGGAGCTATAGATAATTAATCCACACTTTATTTTCTATGTATTGGAAGTACTAGAAAGCAGCTATCATGTCTCTCTTAGCTTTCTCTTTTTTAAGGATGCTTAGTTCCTTTAACCATTGTGTATAGGATCTCGCTTCCAAACTCTTTACCATTTTTGTTGATGTTCTCTGTACTATTTCCAAATCCTCAATGTTCTTCTTATATTGTGGCAACTGAACCAGTACAACCTGAAATTGAAGTATTATTTGATATTGATATTATAGCTTTATTAATGCAGCCTAAGATTGCATTAAGTTTTTTTGGCAGCTGCAGCACACTATTCCCAATAATGCAGGCTTTCTCAATCTGGTACTCTCTAGATGTGTTGGAGAACAACTCCCAACATTCCCAACTAGCAGAATCATTCTGGTTGGGATAATGAAGACTGTCATTCAAGAGATCTGAACTGTGTTAGGTGGGAGGCTGGTATAAAACAACCAGGTAGGACAATGATTTCATTTTCTTAAAAAGACAGTAGATATACGCTGGAAGGATTCTGCAATGCTGTGGTGACCCATCATGATTTTCTTCCTGACATAATACTCAGATTTTGAATTATTTATTTCTAGTTTAAGATAAAGGAGTTCACCTCATTTTACCATGTGCTCAGTTTCCTTCTAACCCCCATGATCAGTTTCAAAAATGAACACTGGGATGTTTCAATCTACTGTAGATACCATCCAAGCTCATGAACAAAAAGAACTAACAATTAATTCCTGCACTGTGAGTCTTACTAGTCATAAATACAGCATTGCAGATGGTCTTTAGGGAGTTAATTCTAACATGAATTGGAGAAGTAAGTGCACCCACTGACATCCCAAACACTAATAGAATTGCTTCCAGATGGCTCATTTTGAAAATCTCAATGGTTGGCAAGCGTAAGATCCACAAGCTGCTGAGGCACTACTTTCCTGCGTGTCCACACACCCCTCAAATCCAGTAAAATGATAGCACAGCAGTTGTTGCCTTTAAAGAAAAGGCAAAGATGCCTATACTCAACTGGCTATAAAAGAAACCTGCAAGGAAAGCATTGTTTAGCTTTGCTAACTATCATGTGTTTGTATACGTCTTCTTGGGAGTGAAAATGTCAGTAATTAATGCTAAAATGCACAGCCCCTTTGAGGAGAGCAAAATAGGGCAACGTGTGGCACACACATGCCTGTTATATATGAAGCTGGTGGGAGAGAATCTCAGAGATGCCACTGCAAATGTGTTAGACTGTTTTGAGCCAGCAAGAACCTTTGCATGTTCAAGCTGCATTATTGCGTGCGGTAGATTTCTCCAATAATTTTGCAATAATCGGGTAATGCAACCACATATAAAACTACAGACTAGGTCTGTCTAAACATTCTAATTATTTTCCAGCACATTTACTTCTTAAACAGTGAATCTTCCTTGATGCTTTATTAGTACATGTACATTTTGTAGTACATTTATTAGTACATGTAGTTCCCCACTTAAAATCATTTGTTCAAAGTTACAATGCAATTAAATAATAATAATAACTTACAACCAGCCCTTGCACTTTTGACCATTGCAGCATCCCCATGATCACATAACCCAAATTTGTACGCTTGGCAACTGGCATGATTGCAGCATCCTGGGGTTAGGTGATCCTCCTTTCCAGCCAGCTTCCTACAAGCAAAGAAATGGGGGAAGCTGGATTCACTTATTAACTGCAGTGATTTGCTTAACAACCATGGCAAAGAAGATTGTGAAATCAGGGGTGACTCGCTTAACAACTACCTTGCTGAGCAATGGAAATTCCAGTCCCAATTGTCATCATAAATCTAAATCATAAACTAGCTGCATTAACAGATAATGAATGGACCATAGGGGGAAAAAAAACCTGGGGACTAATCTCAAATACCACCTGATATCCTGCTGACTTACCAGTTGCCAAGTAAGGACCAGTAATGTATGCTTTTTTGAGCATCAAGATTCTAAGAAGCCATTCATTTAAAATAATCAGTCTCTACAATATTTCAGTAAGCACACGAGGCCATCTAGAGGCACATCTGAGAACAATCAAGAGTAAAAATCAACCTCCAAAATTAGTATTCTATTATCCAATATGCTTTAAACGAAGTGCTTCTGAAGCATTAATTTTAAAGAATTTCTTTCTTCCTTAACAATACATGTGTGTGTATGTCTGTGGAATCACACTATACAAGATAATAATTGTACAGTAAACTATCTTCTGCAGATTATAAATTATTTATTATATGTCAATAACATTTTTATCAGGATAGCCAGAAATATGCTAGAAGTTTTAGTGTCTCTGCTAATTTTCAAATTATAATAGCCAATCATAATACCCCCTCCCCCCACCCAAAAAAATTAGGATTCTTTTTAACTCTAGAAATTATACGGGAAATAATGTGCCATTTCAGATTTATGGACCCCTACAAATTTCCTAGATGACGCTGACAATTGAGAAATCACCAATGTATTTCTTTTAAAATACAATGCAGCTTTGGGGGTGCTGATTTAGTTTGATAAAATAAGAGATGAAAGCTAAATTGAAATTCAGTATATCTCACCACAGTGGGCCTGACATGCCAGCAACTGACTCTGTGTTAGAACAGTCTGCTATCCAGATGCTCCTTTTTGCAACATAAAAGTTCTACCTTCCCTTCTTGCAACTCTTAATCTTTAAATTGATTTGATAAAGTGAAACCTTCAGAGAGAGAGAAGAGTCCCATATAGGACTGTGTGTTTGTACAGTAGAATCTACAACCACTATATGTTTTTATCACTTTATTGGACGCAGTGGATCAATACAGGGGGAAAAGGGGGCATTAAAACAATTATAATGGGCCTGCCCTAAGGTTCTGGAACTCCTGAGCTACACCATCCGATATCTATTTTACCTAATGAAATGGGTACATGAGATGAGACACCTATACATCAGTGGTGGAATTCAATTTTTTTACTACCAGTTCTGTGGACGTGGCTTGGTGAGCGTGCCTGGGAGGATCATGTGACTGGGTGGGCAGTTTCTTTAAGTAGGGTAATAAAGATTAGGCTAGAAACAACACCAGAATGTTTTTTTCTTGCCTTTCTGTAAAGTGGAAAAAAACAAAAGGAGATTTCTTCTAACAACCGGTTCTCCGAACTGCTTAGAAAATGTACTACCAGTTCTAGTGAACCTGCTAGAACCTGCTGAATTTCACCTCTGCTATACATGTAGAGGTACACAGATCACTTAGTAAATGTCTCTGCCTCCCAAAGTTGCTTACATTTTAGGCTTTCTCTTTTCAAATATCCATAATCCACGGACAGACATTATGGCAAAGCAAGGAAACTAAATAGAGTCAGCCTCATAGACTCTACATGGCATAGGAAATAGTCTAATGGAATCTGATGTCAGACTAAAATAACTCCCTATAAAACAAAAATGCAGATATGTGTGCGCTGGAAGGCTATTGAAAGTTAAACAAAGCATATCTTAACTTCACAAACTAGTTATTTGAGTGTGTGGGGGGTATTTTGCTTCAGCTTCTGTGATGGTATATTTTTATGCTTCATACCTTCAAATGGTTTTTATCAAGCAAGATTAATGAACCAGTGGCTGTCAGTATGTGCAGTATGGCCATGATTTATATTCCATTTTAGTGTTAAATAAAGTGATAAAAGTGATAAATAAGATCATAAATAAGGGATAAACAGTGCTATCACACACACCTCAAGCTATAGTCAAGCCGAAATAAAATTAAAAGAATTGAAAACTTGAATAGACATTTTCTTTAAAAATTCAAGACAATATCCAAGGAGCCACTGTCAGAGGAACTGGGAAGCCAGATCACACCAGATATCTTTCATGTAAAATTGGGGTATAGAGTAGGGGTGTCAAACTCAAGGCCCGGGAGCCAGATCTGACCCATGGGGTACTTAGATCTGGCTCACGGAGCTGCCCTGGAAACAGTGAAGGACTGGCCCGCGGTGCTTCTGCCAGCGGAAATGAGCTACCAATCTCCATTTTCAGCTGCCACAACCTCCTACAACCCTTTGCCAAAGAAAATGGAGCTTAGGGGTGCTGACACTAGAGGTGCCGACAGGAGTAACATTGAGTTGGCCACACCCACTATGGCCACACCCACCATGCCCCTCTTCCTGAGGTCAAACACAACTCTGATGTCGCCCTCAATGAAATTGAATTTGGTAGAGGAATAGAATGTCATAGTACAGCTTTGCAATATTGCTCTTCAGCCATATTATTACTGTAATATTTACCCAAGCCCACTGAGGAGCCTATGCACATTCCTCAAAAGCCATACATCAGTACAAAGCATTCATATCAGACTGTTTCAATAAGTATCTTATTGTAACCATCAAATGCTTACGCATGCATCATAAACTTCCGCCTCAGTTTCATTCAAACATGTTTGTATGAAATAGAAGGTCATATCCACAAGGTGGAGCACACAGACCAGGTATCTAAGCATCAAAACTCAGAATTTTCTCTTAGCCATTTTCCCTTATGATGATAATGATGACTGTTTTTGTTTGCTGTTTTACTGAAAGAGAATATGAATTGCGCATAAGGTGTGTGCACTCACATATATGCACACATGTATGCATAGAAACATATGTGTATGTTACATGCAGACATTTGCTGTGTTAGGTGTTTTTTAGAATTCGTTTCAACTGAAGTTGGAAACCTGAGGTTTACGGTACTTATGATAGGAAAAGGTGAGGCTATATGGATACTGTACCTTTTTTTTTGTCTTTTTTAGATCATTTTAAATATAATTTTCCTTTTACAGGTGGATTTCAACAAATTCAAGGTTTTCTTTCCTTCACTAATTTTTCTAGGTTCAACCTATAGGCCTAAATTACTCTCAGCCACCACAAATATTTATGTCAACAAAAAAAAGTTAATAATTTAAGGTTTCTTAGAACTAGACTGCAAAAATTTGGATACCCAATAGATAGCAGCAAATGTGTGTGTTGGGGAGGGGATTGCAACCATTTGCTTTCACATAGTAATTGTGTGGATTTTTTTAAGCTCAGATCTGAATGCTCAAATTAGATCTCAGCAACAATCTTTGCCATTCCCAGTTGTTCTGCATCCCATATGTGGGCTTTTCATGTACTGTAAGAAGCAGTCATATTTACCAAGATACAACAATGTACTGTTATTCAGGTAGTCTTCGACTTACAATCACAATTAAGCCCAACATTTGTTACTAAGTGAGACATTTGTTAAATGAATTTTGCCTCGTTTTATTAACTTTCTTACCACAGTTCTTAAATGAATCACTGCAGATGTTAAGTTATTAACATGCTTGTTAAGTGAATGTAGCTTCTCCATTGACTTTGTTTGCCAGAAAGTCACAAAAGATGATCACATGATCCAGGAGCTCTGCAACTGTCATAAATACATGCCAGTTGCCAAGCATACAAATTCTGATTATGTAACCATGAGCATGTTGCAACTGCCGTAAGTGTGAAAAGCAGTCATGTAAATATTTTCAGTGCTATTGTAACTTTGAACGGTCACTAAATGAACTGCCATCATGCCAGCAGCAATATTAAATTCTCTCCATTTCATGTCCTGAAATTGCTTCATGCCACATACAATTATCTATTCAAAATGTCCCACTGTTTAGCTTTTGTTTTGTTTTTAGGAAGAAAACTGTCTTGGAAGGTCAAACGTGTAAATAATTAATGTGAAACATTTTATCCTTCCTTCTATCTAGTGATTCAAAACACTTGTATTGACCTATATTTGTACAGTGTAGGAAATACATGGCTGTTTTCCTTTTTTTTTTTCTACTTTTAGGATCAAAACTACTTTTTTTTCTACATTTCCTTAATTCATTGCCAAACTGGTAAAGCAAAACCCAAGGTTAAACAGGAAGTTTCCATTTAAATTTTCATATCTCAGATTGCAAGCAAGCCAAATAACACTGAAAAAGTGACTTGTTGTGAATTATTATTTTACCTAATTTGGACCGGCCAGTTTGCTTTTCATAGTGTATTAACATCTGCTTTCTGAAGCCTTTTCAAAAATTCATCATTTTTCCTGTCCCCCCCCCCCCCAAAAAAAAAAAAAATCAGTCTGAAACCAGACAAACATCTGTTTGACTTTCTGACAGGCCATTTTTCTAAGGGCCTTTAATTGCAGTTTTTTCCTGACAGCCAAAGACTGAAGAGGCCACTTGTTGGCAATCTCTGACTGCTTCTCTTCTCAGAGGCAAGCAGTTAAAAAATGACTCCCATTCCTCACCTATGTTGGAAGAATTTATTCATAAGGAAAAATACATAGAGAAATCAGATTGCTCAGCTCTGTATGCCACATTGCTGCTGCTTATGGTACCCCAAAGGAGCTGTTTAGGTTACCTTCCTTGACTTATATTCTATTTTTGTGATTTATAAATAAAGAATCCTCCAATAATACAATTAATGTATGTAAGTTTTCTTTTTTCACTGCACAATCAGTATATATTTTTTCTTTGTTGGTGCTGTAAGTTTTTTAAATTGTTTATATTTGTATTTCTCTATTAAATAAAAAAAGGTCTATGGATAAAAGTCATTTGATGATTAAATCTGGGGTGAATATGTAAGTTTAGTAATATTCTTTGATTTATGTTCTCTTGAGATTGCCTATTTGTCAACTTTTAAAGCAGTGTTTGGAGAAGTCGCTGGTTGTATTTGCATAGCACCAGAGGCTGCTGGGAGATTCAGAGAACTGAGACTTTTTCCACTGCACCAAACTACTGATCTGTATTAATTAAAAATAAATCGAAATTAAATTAGATTAAAAAGACTAAAATAAATTTAAAAGAATAGAGTGTTGCAGTCCACACATTTGAAAAGTTATCAAGTTTGAAAAACACCACTTGGAAGTAAAGAAAAAAATATATATTGACATTAAGAAAGAAATATGGTTAGGGTAACAGTTTTATGTGTTCAGCAGTTAAATTTAATGGGCCAGCTATTTTTTTTGCCAGAGTTTTTATTAAATATACCATAGTAGCCACATCTCAATGCTTTGGCATATATTGCTAGGCATGGAAACTTCTGATGGGGAAACTGTTTTGTCAATAAGTAATTAGCTTTAGGATAAATTTTTAAGTTTAATAATACTAATCTCAGATGTTTTGTGGTATTTTCTTTCTTGGCTAACTTTTAGGTGAAAATGTTCTATTTGTGTACTTTGAAATGTTGGCTTTTCCCACAATGGAGGAATGGATTGTGAAAATATGGAATTTGCTGAAATGGCCAAATTGACTGCTTTAATTAGAGAGGATTGTCAAAATGTAATGATGAGGGGAAGCCCTATATTGACTTTTTGAGGGCAACAGAAATAAATGGTATATGGTTTTGAGGATTAGAATAAAAATAATAAATCAAGAGACAAAATGTAAACTGTAGCTATAAAGTAAGTGGTTCTTTTACATTTATACTTATATATGCTGTAAAAGAAAATTGGAAGTCATTGCTTTATAATTCTTTATTTCCTTTTCTTTGATTTCTGCACCTTTGTCTTTGCTCTTTTCTTCTTTCTTTCATTTTTCCTCTTTTTGTCATTGTAATTATTAGTTCTTGTTAATTTTTATTCTGTATTAAAAAAGTTTAATAAAATTTTATTTTTTAAAAAGATCTGAAATGTTGCAGGTTTCAAAACAGTTAAGCTTTTGGCACATACATAATAGAGCAGAACAGCAGCATTTAGAATGGGACAACTAGCCACAGCCAATTGCCCCACCCAGCTCACCATGGGACAATTCAACAATTCAACAGTTCAATTTAATTATTTAAATTAATTTTTAAAATATTTTAATTTTTGTTCATTCACATTTCATTTTGCATCCTTTCTTTAATGATTCTAGTCCACCATTTCTTCCATATTATTCTATATCCATTGTCCTACAACGAGTTGTTCTGTGGAAAGTTTTTTGTAGCAAGTTGGATGCAGCAAATTGGCTGCAGTGAAGTGGCTGAGGTGAATTGTCCTAGACCACGGCTGTCAAACTCGTGGCATCATGTTGCTATCACATGACATTTTGTGACGTTTTCCCCTTCATGGAGCTGGGATGGGTGCATGTGCATGTGACCCATCCGGCCCATGAGCCACCAGTTTGATACTCCTATCCTAGACCCTTCAAATAATGCTCTTCCTTGTTGGGGAGAAGAGACTGATTACACCAGCTCCAAATTAATAGCAATTTTACTCCGTAGTGGAACAACCCATGATTGCATTGGATCCATTAGATGTTTGACCATTTCTCCAGAATGCATCTTTTTCGTTTTTGCCTCTGAACTGGGCCAAAACTTCTGATGATGATTGTGGTATTTATTTTGCTTCAATTTTGGCATAACTGCCATGAGTACTCAGAGGAGGAAGTTATCTTCATCTTATTAAATAAGTCATTGACCACCTTTAGAACAATGGCCAAATTTTGTTTAATCACCATTGAAATTTGGCACAATTCTCTAGTTTTGCTGTGCAGAATTATATGGATGCTATAATTTACAACTTTTTATCTTAATTATATAAGATTTACTTGTTAGTTTATTTATTCAACTCAAACACCAGCCAAATTGAATTGACTGTAGGAGGATCATAGCATAAAAACGGACAGCAATAAATAAATAAAGTAAACAATAAACAAGATAGCAAAGAAGGGATAGAAACATACATACCGTTTTGATTTTAACGGAAGATATCTTTGGTAACCACTGACTGTAAATAATATTTGTAGTTCTAATTATTTCACTTCACTTGTTGCTGCATTTTTCATTCTACCAACAGAATCTAACCTCAGCTCTTGTTCTTGGCCTTTTCACAAGTGATCCAAAACAACTTTCCACAACTCTGGAAAGGTGACCAATGGTGGGCTGCATATACTTAAACAACCGGTTCTGTCAGTGGTTCTGTGTCATATGAAAATACTGTAGGCAAAGAAATTCTGTGGTGATATAAGAAGCTTTAAATTCTTGCCATTTATAGACTTGCAGTTCCAAAAAAGAGACTACATCTCTATGGAACATCTTGGGATATTATAAATGTATATCCCTCCAAATGCAAGTAATATTAAGAATATTATGCAGAGAATTCCCCACATCAAAGAAAACAATTAGAAGCTCTTCTTATTATGCTACATTTGGGAATTCTTTGAATTCAGGATTTGCTTTGGGGTGCGGGGGATCACCAGTCTTACTCCAGAAGCCAAAGGACGTAGTTAATATAGGATTTCCCCTTTAAGGTCAGGGTATTAACTTCAAAGTGTGAGTGTCAGGAAGCAATACAAACTCATACTAACTTCTGATGCTCTCCGGGATCAATAGTATTATAATGTCAAGTGCCCATTCATACTATTTTAATGATCACAAATTGGTACCCGGATGTTGCAATTATTGTAAATACATACCGATAGCCAAGCACCTGAATTTTAATCACTTGACCATGGAGATGTTACAATCGTCATAACTGTGAGGACCAGTCATAAGTTACTTTTTTCACTGTCATTGTAACTTCAAACAGTCAGTAAACCAATAGTTATGAATTGAGGACTACCGTATTTGTATACAAATCGGCAGATTTATGCAATAGAATCTAACCTAAAAATTGGGATTGATATACAGTTCTTTGAATCTTAGTTACATTGTGCTTTTCTGATAAAGTATAGTTAAAGAACACCAGCTATCAAGTCTCTGTCATGATTCATTACCTGTACGATATTTGACTATTCTATTTAAAAATCACCATGCTGTAATGTAATCTATTTAATGCAGTCTTATTTAAACGTTGTGATCAAGTAACAATTAAATTGTTGATTTACAAAAGAAACAGTACTATTTACTTCATGACTGAACTGAGCACAGCTAAAATAGAAGCACATAAACAAAAGTACATTTTTGTTAATGCCCAACAGGAAGCACAATGTAATGCCCATTTAGAAGATTCAAGAATAAAACAGAAGAGTTTATTTACATATTAACAAGGGACATATCAAGGAAAAGCAACAATTTTGGTAATGGTTTTGCTACTACTGGCTTATAAGTATGGTAAGTATTAAATTATTTCATCACGATCACCTCAGCCTAATCTGGAGCCTGATCTCAGACTTCTGACGACACCAACCTTAAATATCATTTTGACATTCAAGAATTCTGTTCCTAAAAACAGGTCCCCTAGATGATAATCTTACATTTGACAGTAAACAGAGCATATATACATATATAAAGGCATTTGCTAACAAATAAATACAACTTGTTGAAGGTCACTGCTAAAATAAATTAAAGAGAAAAAAACAAATGTGCACTTCCTACTTATGACTAAGCTTCAAGCTTATTAAAATCAAATGTCTTTAAAATATTTTTTATTATGTAACAGTCCTTTGAATGACAGTAATTTACAAACCACTAATTAAAGAAGACTTCACACATAACAGCTACCTACACACAGAAAAACCACAAGCTACATGTATTTCTGTGCATAACGGCCAGGAAATAAATGCATCTTTGATAGTTTTGCCATTTGCTTATAGAAAGATGAGATAATATTGCTTCAAACTGGCTTGTTGGCAAAGGCTTCTACAATATGTAAATACGGCAAAAGAGTTATCTATATAAGCACACTGAATTAGTAATAAGGCTACAATCCTTACTTGGGAGTAAGTCCCACAAAACACAATCAAACTTATTTCACTCAACGCACAATTGCACTGTACAAGAATAAAACTTTATATAGACACACATTAAGAAAAAAAAGTAGTTAACATTTTGAAAACTTCATTTGTTTTACAGAAAAGAAATTTTTAGATTGTCATGTCAAGTTAGCACAATGAAATAAGCACAGAGTTGCGCCTAAATCTGTAAACTGTGAAGTTTAAGGCACATATTTTATTAGTGCATAATTTTTAACTGTTCTTTAAGGCTAATTATATAGAGGTATTTTAAAAGAATTGACATTTGGGTCAATATACAGCACACCCCATAGGACAGCCAATTTTTGACCTTCCAAGTTAAGCAGATAGTGCCCTTGGGGGGAAAAAGTACACAACTTTGTTTTAAAAAATGTGTACTCTGAGGGAAGAAAAGAGTGTACCAGTGATGTCACAGCCAGTATTCACTGCTATGACAGAGCTTGGAGCAGAAATTCATGGCTTTATGTATTCGCTTTTCCCCTTACAATCCCTAAAAGAGAAAACAACAAAACCAAACTCTGATAACACAGTGTAACACAATTTTTGTTTCTGAGTAATCAATATAATTTTCTAATTGGTTCATGAAAAAACCTTACTTCCCTACAAAAATATCGCTTTTGTGGTCAGGAGAACAAAAAGTTGAAATTTACATACTGTAATTAAGGAAACGTACAAATTTTCGAGTGCATCTTTAAAGAAAAAAGAAACATATTTCAAATCAAAAGTATATTTTAACCAAATATCCACAAATTGATGACAAGGAA